>VDFB02363994.1:0-16726 GCA_007258455.2 Sequoia sempervirens | reverse complement strand
AAAGATTAGCTCATTAATCATTTAGTTGTGCTCTTCGGTGATAAAACATTCAACCGAACCAAGGTCCTTCAAAAAGTTGGTACCTATCTAAAGTATGTGAGGGACCAATATAGGCCACATTTAGAGAAGAACAGAAAGTATGAGTGTCCCCCCATGATTCTGGAGAGAGGGAGTGGAAGGACCTAGTGTCGGATGGAAAGGAGAAGGCTGAAAAGAAAAAAGGAAAGACACCAACGGGCCAAGGAAGGTATGTGATACTATCAAAAATGTAATTATATACTGATTACTCTTTCTTTTACATAATCTAACATATTTCAAACTTTTCATAGGTTGCCCGACACATCGAAGGCAACAAAGACAAGACTAAAAAAACACATGCAGCACAAACTTGGCTCTAGTGGTTATATGAAATTAGCCACACGAATTGTAAGTATCAATAAATCAAATATAGTATCCAAATAATAAATTGAAAACAATTTTGGTTTTATCACACCATAGAAGCAAAATTCATGATCTTATGCAAAAATGTAGAGCTCTGAATTCAATAGAGTTCCCACAGAAGATGACTTGAAGATTGCCTTCCAGCAAGGCTATGGAGTCGTGGCTAAACACCTAAGAGTCTTGACTGGGTAAACACAATCTTCCATTGCATCTGACACGAGGTAAATAAACTCAATAAAGTTTATTTAAAATTGAACACTGTGCAATCTATTCAATATTAATTTCACCATAAATTAATTACATGCCCATTTGTTTTAAACATTCAAAGCAATGATAATATTGCACATGACATTGGAATGCAAATGGGTGAGGGTGGAGCACAACCCATGTATAGAAGGTCAAGAGGTATCCCAAAGATTTCTTTAGAGCATGTAAAGCGTGATCAACATGTTGAGTATGATCATGCTAGAGAAGATCAAGAATATGATGTGGCCCCATCAGGTAAAGAGGACCACTCTAAAGTTCTTTTAAACATATTTAATTGCAATTGGTGTATTAATTAATGTAACCTTCTGTGTTTCAACTTTAGAGCATGTAGAGCGTGATCAACGTGTTGAGCATGATCAAGCTAGAGAAGATCAGAACATGATGTGGCCCCATCAAGTAAAGAGGACCACTCTCATGTTCTCTTAAACATATTTAATTTCAATTGGTGTATTAATTAATGTAACCTTTCATGTTTCAACTGCAGATTAGGATTTAGAGGGTGTTCAGCATGTTGAGCATGAGTCTATGACAAAAGTGCAGGAACATGATGTGGACCCATCAGGTAAAGAGAACCACTCTAATGTTCTTTTAATTAATGAAATACGTGTAACAATAATAATAAAACATATCAGTTTAACATTTCTTTCTTATTGCAGTAGACCCCCCCTTGCAGCGGCGTCCATGTCATGAGCAAACTACTAGGTGTACATTAAGATCACGAGCAAAGGGCAGAACAACTAAAGGGGGGATATATGATTTAGAGAATGATACTCCACTTCAGTTTTTTTAGCTTTAAAAAAGAAACAAACAAAAAAAGTGATTGTAATCATATCATGACAACCATATTTTTTATAATATGTAAAAATTGAAAGAATGAATATTATATGTTAATGAATGAATGTGAATATGTTAATTAATGAATGTTATATGTTAATGAATGAATGTTATATGCTATTAATGGATCAATGAATGTTATATGTCATTAATGGATGAATGAATGAATTTTATATTGTATTAATGGATGAATGAATGATTAATGTTATATGATTGGGTATGGGGAATTGAGAGTGATGTGAGGGGAGGGGGGGACGGGCCAAATGAGATGCCACAGTCACGTGGTTGGCCCTATTAAGTAGAGAATATTAAACTATTCTCGAAAGAAAGAGAAGCTCAATAAGGTAATGCACTTTTCAATATAAGAAATGCATCGTTTGAAGCATCAAACCAATATGCAAAGATGAAATAAAGTGCTAACTTTTCACTATGGTGGCAGAAAAATGATCTTTTTACCTCGAATCCATGCTCGCATCACAATTTGAAGTTGTTTCATTCTAATGTTCTGAAGGTTTATTTTGTTTGTATGGCTTTGTATGAATACCACAATAAAGGTGTGTGGATTTGGTTTCAAAGCTCTTTTTCTTTTGTTTTAGTAGATATATAATCAGAATGGACTTTTGTGCATAAATAAGTTAGTGGAAAATTGACAAATCAAGGGTTTAGAGGCTCGATTGAGATAGATACATGGATATTTGATCTTTTGTTGATGGGAGGCTTTTGATCTAACTATGAAATTTTTGTACCATCTATGGGTGTATGCAAAAGTTTCTCTACTTACATTCATTCTTGATCATAAATGTTGTAAATGATATTAATGCTTCAAACTTAAGATTCGTTTCATTGTTATAATGATCAAAATGTTATACTTTGCTATACATTCAAGCATTCTCTTGCCCCCTACCCTTTGCTCTCTCCCCCCTCCTTTTAAGAATTTTCTTTGTCATAAAAGATTCACATTTCTGTCTCATTTACACAAATTTATCTGAAGTGCTAGGAGTGAATAAAGATATGTAAAAGATGATGGATTATGTCTAAACAACAACTTTCCATCTTATAGCTAATTAAATCCTTAATATTTGAATAGTTTAGAGCTTTCGAATAATGCTTGTATATGCATGTGTAGCAATAAGGGAGCCTATGTGAAGATTGAAATTTAAAACATCACTTTGTATTTTTCCAGGTTGAAATGATATTTTGAGTAATACAAACCTACACACACATTGATATTTTTCAGCATTCATTGAGGAAATTTTTTTCTCTTATACCTACCCTCAGCTAGACATGGAGGTATATAATATTGGTTTTGGGTTATTTGTAAGTAGTTAATTTGAGAGGAAGACTAAAATTCTTAATGTGTGTCGGTGTGAAAGCATATGAATCACTTGTTGAAGGCACCATTTTGTATTCATCCAAAAATTGGTTTGTTCTTTTTTTATGTTTCTTGCATGTGTTTTTTTTAGGCTCTAGAGATGTAGCTGGCTCTTTCCTTTGCACTTTTCATCTATTTTGATGATTACAATAGATTGTCCTCATAATTTTTCATGTAGATCTGTTTGTAACCTTATTTTCTACCAATCAATTTGCAAACCAGTCACATATTAAGGACCATTTCACTAACTTGTAGTCATCCATTACTTCATATGTTGCAGGTTGTGTCTGTTCCAATAAATCCTGATGATTGTAGAACTTTAATCCTACAAGTATGCCCAATCTTTTCAAGTAAAAGTCTTACCTTATTTTATAGTACTTTAAATGGTTAATTGAAGGTGCTTCTTTAGATCTAAGATAGTTGAACCCGGATTAAAATATGGTATTAGATGGGTAGTATAATGATAAAACTGAGGTCCATTGAACACAAATTACGAACATAATTTACTGGACTATGAATAGTGTTACAATTATAATTATTTCTCCTTTACCTACCTCTGCATTAATAAAAAAGATAGCAGATATTGGAAGTTCATTACATGTCTCATGTATGTGTTAGTATTTTAATTTTGTTTAAGTTGTTCAAGAGCTTGACTAGGTCAAGAATATGTTCTACAAGCTCTGTTCTCTTGGCACTGCTCAGCATTTTCCCTACACATTTTCTCTTCAATCTAGACATTTCTTAACTCCTTCCCTTGTTAGCCCTTGGTTGTTCTCAAGTGTAATGCTTTTTCTATGCATCTTGCAGTATGTATGTATGATTAATCATCTCTTATGAAGCATGGATAACCTTTCATGGAATTGTTGTTGTAATTAGACAATTGTCATTGTGAGAATAATCATTTAATTTGTATGGAAGTAAGTCTTTTTCATATTATTTGACTTGGTATTGTAAACTTGTCTTTGCAGGATTCTCTCGGGGGGAACAGCTGAATTGTGATGATAGGTAGAGTTGTACAACACCATAAATCATTTGGCATTATCAATATATTGCTTATAGAATACTCTATGCAAGTAAAATGGAATGTGCAATGACAATTGGTCTCGAGTTTAAATCTGAATATAAGTACATTATACACAAGAAGATAGTATCTATTCTATGATTTAAAGAACCCCAAAATAAGAAAATTAATAGGTTCCATTTGTCTACTTGCTCTTAGACACTTGTTTAATCGGTGAGACCCTCAGAATGTCTTGCTGATAACCAGTAGTGTTCAAAACTCCTGAAGAGGTCAGATCATTGTGACATTGGATCTGTCTTGCTGACGGAATTCATTGGCAAGACATGGACTATTGGAGTGATTTTTCTATCCTGTGTCGATGATTGATCTCTCACCGATGGGTTGGCTTCGGTGGTCATCGCTAAGAGTCTCCGCGATGGTACATTTCAACGAATATTTTTAAAAAAAAAATTGCATTGTTTTGTCACAATTTCGATGAAAACCATCGACAAATCACCAAAAAGGTCTAACAAAGTTGCTATAGCATCAACAAAGGCTTCGTCATAACTCCTTGCCCATTTCGTTACAATTTCAACGAAGGCCACCGACAAATCACAGAAAAGGTCTGACGAAGCTGCTTAGCTGCGATGAAGGCTTCATCGTAACTCCTTGCCCATTTCATTAAACTTTCGACGAAGGCCACCGATGAATCACAGAAAAGGTCTGATGAAGTTGCTATGCTACGACGAAGGCTTTGTCGTAACTCCTTACCCATTTCATCACAATTTCGATGAAGGCCACCGACGAATCACAGAAAAGGTCCGACGAAGTTGCTTAGCTACGACGAAGGCTTCGTTGTAACTCCTTGCCCATTTCGTTGAAATAGCGATGAACTTCTAGTGTTGTTTCGGCACTTTGAAAGAGCCATTGCAATTGCATTTTGGTTGTAATTCATCGGTGGATAAACGAAGTTTTCATCGATATTCTGACGAACATCTGAGTCATTTTATGATGCCGAAGACTAATGAATCTGCGCCGTTATTTCGACATTTAATTAGTCATAGAAATTTTGACAAAAAAATAGCGACAAAATTGTTTTTGTCAATTCATCGATTTTTCAACAAATATTTGTCGAACAACCGACAAACGTTCATCGGAAAATGGAGTCAAATTCAGTAGTGTAAGAGCATGATTGATTAATAATGCCTTGTTCATAATACCTCTTTATAATATTCAAATGAGAGGAAAACTTGTTTATATATGCATCCCAATTGATCTTTTTTATTATAGTCTGATCTGGGATCCTTTTTAAATCCCCAAGGACCGACAACAAAATGTTAATTATTAAATAGGGTACATTTAGGTTAGGAGTGCCCTCACCCTTGATCGAGTGTTTTTGGCCTAAGCTTTTTGGGATGTTAGGGATTTTAAATTATTTTCCCAATCTGGTCTCAAAATTAATAAATTATTAATATAATTAATATTATAGGCAAAATCAGATGTCAATATAGTGTGAAATTGTCAAGGATGACAATTTACGACAGTACAACTCCAAATAGGTGTTCTAGACCACACATATGAAGAGGACAATCAAGAATCTAGTAGAGATGAATGTATAACACAATCCAAATACAAATATATCTCCTTCGAATATAAAGAAGCCTCCTCCAGATGATGGTCAAAAGCATCCACACTCACGTCAAATTGTGAAGAATGATCATGTAGAGAATGAACAAGAGGGTCAAAGTGTTCCCTCAAAACAACTAAAGAATGATAATCTCCATCAAAGAGAAGATGAATGCAATCAATAGTGTCTCCCAAATCTACAATATGAGACTCCACAAACAAGTCTAAAATACATGTCAAGAAGTCATCCCAAGTCACCATATTTGAAATACAATGACTATCTTGTTGCACTAAATCACAAGAAGCCATATTTGTAGCAATACAAGCATCATCAAAAGCAATAGTAGATGGAGGAGATGGAATTCAAGGCACAAGAACTAGATCACATGTGAGAACACCTAAGTTCAAGTAACCGAAATTCTCTTCAAAAACATAATCCACACAAGAAGTGTGGTCATCATCCAAAGGATCAAAGTCTTCATTAGGAACAAAATTTGAAAAGGTGTATAACCGAGATGCATGACCAGTCATCCCTATAGAAATGACCTTTACTCTCCAAACCTCTAACGATAATTGAATCAGGAGTGAACTCCATAGTCCTCCCTGCTCCACCATGAGTGATTTGATAGATAGAAAGGATATTGTTTATCAAATGAGGTACACACAAGAGATCATTGAAGGTGCCATCCCCAATATTAGTAGATCCCCTCCCAATTACATTCACATGAGTATGACTTCCAATCAAAATAGGTGGCATAACATAAGGCTCAAAATGAGAAAAAATAGAGTGTGAAGATGCTATATGATGATAAGCTCTTGAATTTAGAAGTCATCTCCTTGATCCATGACTTGCAAAAGTACAAAGAACTTGATCTTTGTTCTTACTTGTCCCAGTAGTATGACTATTTTCCTTATCAAATTCAATGTGTTTGGAAGAAGAAGTTGAAGTAGACATTCTAGAAGGTAAACCAATTTTATTTTTCACAAGAATATGTTTCAATTCATCAAGATCCTTCTTATAACAATAGTATTCTTCATGTCCATCCTTCTTGCAATATGCACAAGTAGGCTTCTCTTTCTTAGATGATTCTCCCTTAGAAGAGGATTTTTTATGTTCTTCTGTGGAATTAGATGTGGAATATGTGTTCTTCTTAGTCTTGTTCTTTTTCTTCTCTTTTCCACTTGAAGGCTTCTTATCCTTTGCAATCAAGGCTTCAAATTTTGAAGACTTCAAAGCACCCATTTGAATAATCTTAGCTTGCTCCCTAGTGAGTTGCATAGAAAATTCCTCAAAAGTAGGCATTTTAAACTCACTCCCAAAGGCATTCTTTGTAGCATAGAAAGTAGACACAAACATTGAATATCTAGGTCCTAGCTTTGAAAGAACACTTAACACCAATTGTGTATCTAATTTTTTAATTTTACAATCCTTCAATTATGTTCCGAGTGACTTGAGTTTGGTGACAAAGTCATGTATGTTGTCAAAATTACATGGATTGAGACTTATTAATTCATTCTCCAACAAATTTCCTTGAATTTCATCTATTTTCCCAAATAATTTTGACAATGTAGTCCACATAGCCATGGGTGTATCCAAGTGCTTAATGATAAATAATAACTCAAAAGATGCATACAAGCACAAATAGACAATGGCTTCTTCACAACTATTCAACCACTTATTATTTTTAGCTTAATCAAGCCAATGAACTATCCTATACAACCTCTTAACTCTTAGTAATTAAAATCTTTATTTCAAATTTCCATTTAGGATAGTTGAAAGTCGTTAGAAGTGGAATTGAAAATTGCTCCATGACGAAAAAAGAAGAAAAGAACACAAATCAAGGGGAATGCAACTACAACCACAGGAAGAATCCCCCAAATTCACTCAATCAAAGAACCCTCTCAGCAATATGATTTTTGCACTTTATGATTAGTGCATTTACATATGCCACTTTTCAAAAATAGTGAAGTGACCTTGATCTTGGTACATGCAAATGTCAAATTTGAGCACAAAATCAAAGTATATTTTTTTGATAAAATGAGATCAATTTGATCACACCACTACAAAGTACACAAAACATTATGCACTATTTAAAAAAGAAAATGCACCCAAAAATGTTACCCTGAAAGTTCTCAAAATGAAAACAACTTAGCAACACTTATGAGAATTTGAAATTTATGAAAAAATACACACCAAAATCCAAAATCATCTACACCACTGTGAAGAGCACAAAACTTTTCTCCAAATAAAAAAAAATCTTACCAAAATGAGGTCTTGAGCCCAAGTTATGTGCATTTGAAAATCGCCCATTAAAATCAGAATTTCAATGGAGAGGAGGGGAAAAATTAAAAAGGGATTACTGATGTCAGCAAGGAATATTCTTGGAATATTTTTAAAATACATGTTTAAAATTGACAACCTATTGATTGTCAAAGGTCAACTCAAGTCACTAGAATATTCTTCTGAAGACGGTAATATATTCCTTTGTGTTGGAATATTCTACACCTAGGCAAATATACCACTTGCGACAGAATCTTGGAATTTGGTTGGAATATTCTTCATTTTCGTTGGATTTTACTGATCAACGATCTCTGCTATGTGGTGGGTGGCAAGACATAGGGTCTGCACCACATGGCATCTATTGGGTGCCACAGTACTCTGACAAGTACTATAGAGTACCTTGTAAATGTACCAAAAAAATATTTTATTTTTATTCAAAAAAAATGGAAAATTATAATTTGAATATATATATATATAAATTAGAAAATTTTACAAAACAATTTTTTTTTTAATCATACCAATTGTGCAATGATGGTGACTGTACAATTGTCTGAATGGGCGAGGAGGGGAAAAAATTCTTTGATGGCCCCAAACAAAGTTGTTTGATTTTGACGAATTGACGTCGATCTTGGGGTTTGTGGGCATTCTAGATACAACAATAGGATTGGGTTTGACCTAAAATGCTCCAAAATTGTAATTACCTCTCATATTTGGCAACCACTTTCTAGCTTCAAACACTCATAGATATGGCCTCATATGTCTAATTTGGATGAAGCAAAAAGAAATTTTGACTTTTTCAAACAACCTAAACTCAATGGTGAGCTCCAATTTGCACCAATAAGCTCCAAAATGAACCTAAAATACAAATCCACAAAGGTGAACCCCTCATAATCTAGTATTTCTATCAAGTTTTTCTTATTCTCCATATCATCATTTAATGCAAGAGAAGAACATACTCAAATTTTTAAAATCTACCAAGATCTCTCCAAAAAGAATAACCAAAGGTACCTAACTTGCTCTTATACCATGTAAGAGTTGGCTATAGAGATAGCCACCCAAGATCTAGAGGCCAATTGAAAGCACAAAGAGAGAAGATCAATATGACAAGAATAAATTGTTTTCCTATCAAGAATGAAAATAGAATGGATATACAATGTATGAGAGATCCTTGATTATATAGCCAAGGTGAGACATAGAATTAGACAAGATCATAACAAGTGTTTTAATCCTATGTCATGAGACAACTAACTCATCAAATATTAAATGACATGGTAAGATAAGATCACATGACACCTAAGACTTCTAAAAAGATTCCTAAAACCTAATTAAACTTAACATGTGAATAAGACCTACTAGGTGAATTGGTTGTTGGAAGTTTGAGGAGATTGTAATTGATGATGTTGTTTGGCAACATGAGCATGGATTGTATATTACGGTGTATTATAGTGTTGTCATTGATGTCAACATTTTTGTGGATATTTTGATCAGGCCTAACAAGTTTTGGAGTTGCTATGGAATACATTTTGACAAGTTGAGTTGGTCCAAAAAGTTTAGTTGTGTGAAAATATCACTAAGTGTTAGAATTGGCAGTTCAGTGTTACAGTGCATCAATTTTTGGGTCCACACCCCTTTCGCAAAGGAATGTCTCAATCTGCAATTCTAACATTAATTTGGTGGATGTTAGATGCATCTAAATCCAAGATTTCATCTTGATTGGACATGTAGGTTGAGAGATAAGAGTAACAGAGTTTGACCTAGCATATTATAGTCATTTTTTGTATAGTGTGTTTGTGTGGGAGATTCCACACTTCTTTGCAGATGAGTTTTTGGTTTTGCAATGTTGATGTTAAGTTTCTAGATATCAGTTGAGCTTGAATTCTAGATGGTATCAAATTTTGGGGTACATGCATCAAGATGTGGATACATAGATGAAGGCTTTTTTATTAGGTCTTATTTGGAGCCAACCTAACACATTTGATGTCGTGTGAAGGATGAATAAGTATTTTTATCTTATGTGGGATCTATTATAGCTCTATGTCGACCTATCTTAAAATGCTTTAAGATTTGAATTGTGGCATGTGTTAAGGATGATAAGTTTTGGAGCCAACAAGTTATATTTTTGGTGTTACATCTAATTAGGCTGACCAAATTGATGTTACACTTGATGTCGATATATATGTTGGATTTTTTTCAATATTATGAAGAGATATAGATATAGATGTGACATGTTTTTTGTGTGATGTGAATTTGAGAAGAGCAGTGTGAAGTTGAAGATCTAAGTTGTGTGAATGAAGAGCATTGTAGAGTGTTGAATCAAAATCAGTATTGTGTTTCATTGGAATTGTATTCCTGCATATTGTAGATGCAAAATTGTAATAGTTCAAAATAGGTTGTGAGCCACCATCTCTTTTCTATCTTTTTCTTTGTGGATAGTGAGTCCACCTGTAGTGAGCATTTCTATAATATACTATAATCGATTATAATATATTGTGAGCTAAATCTCGCTGTGGTTTTTCCCATTTTAGGTTTTCCACGTAAAAATCTTGGTGTTCATGTGTTATGTGATATTGTGGATGTTTCATGCATTCTTTCCTTATTGCATTGAATATGCATTAGTAATTGGATGTTTGATGTTTTGATGGTTTAAGAGAATACTGATTCACCCCCCCCCTGCCCCGTCCCGCCCCCCCTTCTTAGTATTATGGGTGTTCAACACTAGTTACATAGAATACCTTATTCACACCAACATTTTTTGTAAACTTATGTTTTCTCCCCCTTGTTAATTTACTTCAAAGTCATACAAAACCTCTTTTTCCATTTTTTCATCTTGTCTTCCCAATATTTATCCTTAATAATTGTGTGTGATTATTATATTTTTTACCTTACTTTTCTCCTTTTAGCTCATCCCAAGCCTACTAAAATGGGGTGAAATATAATAATAGAAATTACATACTCTACAATTTCGTTATGATGGTTTTGTGCTCATTTTTATCCCTTTTCCATTTAGTTCCTTTTAGCCTTATATTGACCTCATTTTCCTTCTTCATTTATATCCTTCCCTTGAGAGTCTCCCCTCTTCACTGCCTTTATTTCATTATTTTTTGGACATTTATTTTCTTCCCCTTTCCCATGTTCCTTTTTACCCCTTAACCAAAACACTATGCAAAAAAAAAAAAAAACTTAATTTTGTCAATTCATTGTCCTCCTAAAGTTGCTTCAAAATTGCTCACCTCATCATAAGTCTCTCATCTTGCTTAGGTTCCAATCCTCTTATTAATCCCATTAAGTCTTTATTAGTTGTGGCAACATGTTCAAATCTACCTCCTACTACCAACATATGTCATATGATGTTATTCAATGGATTAGTGTATGTGTTCCCTAGATTGGAAATAGGTGAAGTAAAACCCTCTTGCAATTTAGTTCCTCGACTTTTCCTAAAAATTGCACTATTATACTTTTTGATTCAATTGACTTGGGAGGGCTTCCTCCCACTACCAATTAGTGGTGGTAACATATTCCAATATACTTCCTCCTACTAACAATATATGTCATATGATAGTATTCAATAGATTACTATCTTTGCTCCCCAAATTGGAAATAGGTGAAATAGAACCCTCTTGCAATTTAGTTTTCCTCAAATTTTTCCTAGAATAGCAATATTGTACTTTTTGATGATCAACTTGAGCAGGTTTCCTCCCTTTCCTTATCAACCTTTTTAAGACTTCACATTAATTAATCCACCTCTTCTTCCATTAGTCTCACCTTTAAATTTGGTGTTCTTCTACCACCTTATCTTTTTTATCTTTGATGCATATTGGTATACCTCCTTAATGGTGTAGAGTTTTGTCTTAGGCAACAAGCCATTCAAATAGTACACTACTTTTTCCTAGTCAAGTTCATGATACATTGATCTAATATTTATCTTGTATAACTCTATATAACCCTTTACACTTCCCCCATACAACCATAAATTGTATAGATTTTTTAGGAGATCCAATTCATAGTCTTGTGGTAAGAAATTGCCCTTCATCTTTGTAACCATCCAGACTTCCCAACAAGTGGTCTTATCCTTGCCATTATTTTATTCTTGTGACTACATCTCCTTAAATAGCATAGCATGCCCCTTTAACTTTGTTTGAATAATTTTAAGACTTTGCAAGTCTAAAATTTCTTCAATTTGAAGAAATCCTCCTTATCAATTATCTAGTTAATCAATTCTTCTAGAAATAGTAAATCAACAAAGTATGATACTTCTACTCACATGTTTCTAATTCTTGCTATGGCTCTCAATAGTCTCTACTCTCCTTTGCAAACACCTTTTACTTTCATACACTTCTAGAATTCTTTGCCCTTTCCTCAATCCTTGTTATCAAGTTCATCTTGTTGGACAAACCCTCTCTAACATTTTGTTTTTATTATGTTTGGATCCTCTCTTGCATTCTTCTTAAAAAATTGACTCCATCCAATTTCCCCATCACATTTACAACCCAAGCTTGGCTAACAACACTTTTAGGTAGCATTGTCAAGAATCTTTGTGATAGCCACTACACACACACACACCACTTGATTCAAGTAAAGATCTTAGAGTCTAGTGAAGGACTTCTAAACCAAGCAACTTGGTAGTAAAATCACACACACACGCACATCTTAGATTCTAGTTACGCACTACCAAACCAAACAACTTGGTAATAAAACCTCTCACACACAGAGACATCTTAGAGTCTAGTTATGCACTACCAAACCAAACAAATTGGTAATAAAGTCTCTCTCACACATGCATTAAAGCCTAGTTCACGATTACCAATCCAAGTAGCTTGGTAGTTAAATTTCTCTTATTATCAAAATGAATCCTTATAAAATGTCATACAACTTGGATCAGAGTTAAAATCAAAAAAATAAGATTTCATAATGATCTACATGTGAACAATGTTCACGATTCTAGGAGTGAGATGCACTACACAACAAATCACTCACTCGCACACACACAAACACACCTCACTTGATCCAAGTCAAGCTCTTTGAGTCTAGTTAAGGATTGTAAATCCAAGCAACTTGGTAGTAAAATACTCACGCGCACACACACACACACACCTCACTTGATTCAAGTCAAGCTCTTTGAGTCTAGTTAAGGATTGTGAATCTAAGCAACTTGGTAGTAAAATCTCTCTCTCTCTCTCTCTCTCTCTCTCTCTCTCTCTCTCTCTCTCTCTCTCTCACACACACACACACACACACACACACAATATGCAAATACACAAATAGTTGGAAACCACACATATCTTATTATCAAAATGCATCCTTACAACATAACACATGTTACAAGTTAGATCAAAACCCAATGTCAAAAAGTAGAGTTCACAACTCTCTCTCTCTCTCTCTCTCTCTCTCTCTCTCACACACACACACACACACACACACACACACACATGAAAGATTTGTGTAATGTATAACAAATTGCTCCCTCACTCGAAAACACATACATTCACCCACCCCACTTGATTCAAGTCAAGGTCCTTGACATGCATGACAAATTGCTCACTCACTCGAACACGTCCACACCCACTCACACACTTGAGTCAAGTCTATTCTCTCTATCTTGCTCACACACACAATGTAAATACATAAATAATTGGGAACGACACATACCTTCTTGTTATCAAAACGAATCCTTTACAACATGACACATGCTACACCTTGGATCAAAGCTTGATGTCAAAAAATTAGAGTTCACTATACTCTTATTACATATGAAAGATGTTACAATTCCAAGTCTAAGATATAATGCACATCAAATCCCAAGGATGTATACTTATACAAATCTATTCCTCAATTAGAACTTATTACAATCTCCCTAGTTTAACATACCCTCCTTAATTTGGTGCATCATTCTAAATTTGGACTTATTCACTCTAATGGGAATACAAGCCTAGATCCTTCAGGTAAAGCAAGAGCACCTACTAAGATTTGAGGCTTTCATTATCAACAAATCAAAGCCATGACACATAATTACTTGTAAATATTAGGTTTTAATTTGAAAATAAAAACTTACATGCATAATGATGTTCCTCCATACATACATGTATAATTGATGTATAATTGATTTGATGGATAAGTCAATGTTAAAGAAGAAGACAAATGTCCATGTCAACCACAACAAACATAATGTGGTCAAAATGTTATTGTATAACAAAAACTATTATCACATGAAATCCTATGGCATCAAGTACAAATATAGTTGTCAACAAAGTCTTAAAAAAAAACATATTAAAAGCCTTTACATAAACTTATTTAACACCTATAGTTGTCAACAAAATCTTTTAAAAAAACATATTAAAAGCCTTTACATAAACTTATTTAACACATGTGGTTCGATTTGTATCACTTATAAATTCTCGATGAGTTTAGACATGACCAACCACCCCCTCGCAAAGAATTATCACAGCCACAATCTCACTTTATAAGTAAAAAAATCATTAGCTTAGAAGACATCTTTGTAATATCAAATGTCTTTTGAAAATCAATACAAGCATAGTAATTTTATGTTATATTCAAATATTAAAAATACAATCAGTATCTTTTAAAAATTAAAATTATTAAAAACATAATAAACTTATTTTGAATATAATTAAATAATAAACTTATTTTGAATATAATGAAATAATAAATTTTAGAATAAAAATTTGATAAACCTTGTAGATTTGTTTTCCACGTACTTTTGCCTCATTTCTTTTAATTATTTAATTTTCTTATATTTATGCCTCTATTTTCTCCAAGAAATTATATTTTTATTTTGTTTAGCTTCTATCAATTGCTAGTCTATTTAGAGTGGTTTAAAAAAAATTAATTATTAATTTATATCTTATGATATTAATGTCATAATTTAACTATGTAATTTATGGTCAAATTATAAATATTTTATGAATAGTAGTTCACACAAACCCATCTCTCATGAGAATGAAAGATCCATTTAACACTCAATGCATCTAGGTGATGTCATAAGAGTGAAGTACTGAAACTTCCTACGTTACCCTTCCCAATGTTAATCTAACTTAAGTGCACTTAACCATGGAATTTCCCCTAAGATCAAGCCCACTTGACTTGCTATCCAATTTGCAATGTCTAATGAACCATTCATCATAGTACCCCATTAACTTATAAATTTATATCCTGTCTATCACGCGTGGTTCCAATTGCAAATTTTTGAACAATAGATTCTTTAGATTGTAACAAAAATCAAATTAACTATTAGCACATTGATGATTGGGAGCTTCTTCCTAGGGACTGTGTCCAAAAATTGAAGTCGCTGATTTAAGAGGATATTGAAGGTCATTAATTGGATTTATTGCTTCCATGCCGTGGGTTCTTGGTGTTCCTTGACTCTAGTTTGTTGGACGCGCCTAATAGGCCCCTTTTGACTTTGTGCCTGTTGTGATTGTATTCATCTGTTCTTGGATTGAATAATCTTTTACCCCTTTTTCAAATAATTTACAAAATTTATTAGACATCCAACAAAATAAGATGATAAATCAATTATTCAGATACATATTTAGAAGAATAAAATATAACAACATTCTGGAGTGAAATAAAAACAAACACAATAAAATCATGAAATTAATCTTCATGCCTTGTGGAGAACTCACACCTACCATATATATGGAAAGAAAGACAGATAAATGCTCCATTGGTTTTATGTATTCAACGCCCAGTATTTCACAATCTGTTCAGAGATATAGTTGGTGGGTACAATAGATTTTCTTTCACAAAAATATATTAACACATTGAATATGATTGAGACAATATTATATTCTAGGACCAATAAAAGTAATAAACTGGTTTATTTAATTAAATAAAAAATTAACTATTCTATAAGATATAAATACTAAAAAATCATAACTTAACCTATACGTTAGAGATCTATTAATTTTTAATTATTTAAAGTAACACACCTTTCATATCAATGACTAAAATTAAAATTATATAACTCTTGCATATACTTTCTAAATTATTAAAAAACATTTTATTAATTTAATCTAAAATCAAAATAATATTACATAAAAAGCTAAAGTCTCGGTGCAAGAGAACCTTCGCGATAAAAGATTTTATACTAGTTGAAAATTTATAGAAAAAAAAAATGGTAACACAAACGCCAAAACCTTGAATCTGGAAGAAGCTTCCATAGCTCCAGATGTTAAACCTCATGTCTGAAAAGTTTTGGTTGCTCATAAGAATATCAAGACATATTTTTATCCTTATCCTATTTATGACGCAGTCAATTACTTATCTGATGTTGGATACAAACGAAGCTAATGAGAACAGAGAAAAATTAATGGAAGTCGGTCATATCTGATGGTCCAGTCACTCTTTTGGTCCATATCGAAATTTGTCACTATTGATGGTACAACATAAAATTTTCTTATCCTGTTAAGGTCTCTGATGTTACAGAGCAGCTGATCAGACAAAAACACAATGGTAACAATTAGAACAGACCAACTGATAGAATGCAAAAAGGCCCCATGGATCCCTACAGAGATATCATAAGAATGCTCTCCATTATGCACAGCTTCAACAAGTTACCTTCTCTTGGTGAACTACTTCAGTTTTATTACGGAATCAGAATGCATTGCTTTAGATACATCTTCTGTACAAAATGAAAGCAAATATGGGAAGGTAAAAAAGCACCAGTAAGATTCCTCTACTGATTTCAACAAGTGCAACCGTGACACAGGGAAGCTCTTCATAGGTCTCAGTGCTGGAGACTGGAAGGGATTTGAGGAAACTAAGAATCTCCCAGGTGGAGTTAAAAGTTTAGTACAAAGGCTAGGACGTGGTGTCTTGGGTTGTGCACGTCCTGTTCACAATGATTCTCTTTGAATGATTCCACTCATGATGGAAACTGATGTTGTAA
>VDFB02363993.1:58853-63631 GCA_007258455.2 Sequoia sempervirens | reverse complement strand
CCATAAATTTTTGCTAGATAATATCACACATTTATCATAGTAAAATCAACTAAAATTTCTCCAATATTTTACAAAATACATGGCTTACATTTTGAAATTGAGAGTTTTCTAGCAAAGAAATCATAGCAACAAAAATATTGTGGGAACAAGAAACACACAAAGGAAAGGGGAAAACACCACGATATTGCTCTAATTTACCAAATAAAAAACATAAAAAATAAATAAATAGAAAGAAAAGTAAAAATTTCACACAAAAGTGAACTATTTACTCTTGGGAGAGGAAAAAGATATTGTAAATAAAACATGAATATTTATATCATATAAGTAAAATATGACCCTTTTCAAGATAATATTTGGAAATATTGGGAGAAATCTTACAAGGGTATAAGAAACAACAACATGATTTTCATTACACCCATAGGAAATACATCAGAAATGAGTAAGAAAAAAATATTAATTTGCACACTTTATCATGAATAATTGAAACACAAACATTTCTTGTATTCATAATGTGCAAAAAAATATGTTTTTCTTCACAAAAATAATTGGAACATCAACAACATTAATTATACCTCTAATATATTTTCTCTATGCCTATATTTGTTCTTAACTATGAATTTTTTAAACAATTCTTCTTTAGATGTCTTTGAAGGTGAGTTTGGGATCAAAACTTCAAGATAGAAATATTTTCTTGCTCTTTTTTTTTGGCTTCTCCTCAAGAATTTATTCATGCTTATATTTAGAATTATCATATATCTTTTCTTATTTTTATACTTTTTGTTACCTAATGTAGGTTTTGAATTAGATAATTTTATTTTTGAATTACACAAATAAATAAAAATTATTTAAGAACTACACTTTCTTTACATCATTCATGAATTCTGTAAGAGTCAAAAACTAAAGTCAAGCAACTAGGATCATCTATGAAAACTAAAACTAGCCTTCCAAAAGAGAGTAGGAAGAATTTTAATTGCTTGATAACCAAAAATGAATTCCCCTAATCAAATAAGTGGAATTAGGAGAGGGTGTAATCTACATTGCATTTGGAAACACATAAGATTCCATGACATCATTTCTATCAAAGGGGTAATGGAAATCATATGATGTGTCCCCATATAAAAGAGTCTTAATGAGATGGATGCAAAAGATAATGAATGTCCTATTACACTAAATTAACATGAGCCATGGATGTAGCAATACTAGTCTCATTAAGAGAAACATGTGATAATGGATTAGAGATAGCAGTGCATGTCATTAGACTACATTGCTCATCCTTGAATGTGAAAGGAATCCAAGAAAGTAGAAGCAACTTCCTACACTAGTCTAAGTGGGGGAGATAGTACAAAATTTTCTTACAAACCCTTATTAGTTACATTTATTAGATGCACATTCATTTGCTTAGTTAAAATATGTAAAACAAGATAAACCACAACACAATATATATGTGGGGAAAACCATTTCGAGAGAAAAACCCCACACTCCAAAAGAACAAAAAAATTTATATTATTAGTAAATAATAAGGGTTATAATAAATTCAAAGAGCGAAGCTCATTAAGGAGTCTTCAACTCCAACATAATTTCTAGAGTGATTTTGACAACATAATGATACCCATGAAATCTTCAAACCTATACTATAATGCAAAATGACTAGGTATCAAATAAATACAACTCCATAAGAGAAGATGGACACATAGGATTTCCAGATGGAATAAATACAACACCTGAATGGTTATCTTAAGTCTCCTTGATAGGCACAACAATTGCATGCATACAATAACCTTACATGAAGTGTAATGTCATAAGTAGGAGCCACTTGATTGAAATCTTCCATTTCCAAAGCCTATCTCCTCCTACATAGGACCCCTCACACATGCAAACACCTTGCATTCATAGGCACCATCATTATATGGGGACCACCTATCATAGTTAACTCATAATATGCTATCCTAACTCTTCCATCCATCATAAATCAGTCATAAGTCAATCTATTAGCAAATTTTTCATATGAATCTTACATTACATGACACATGCCACCAAATTATCTATATAATGGAGTCCACCAAGTGGGATTCCTACCTCCACAATTTGTGCTTCGATGTCATACGCATCACCTACCACCAAGTGGGATTCCTACCTCCACAATTTGTGCTTAAATGTCATACGCATCACCTACCATGTAGGATACCACCTCACTCGCTAGGTCCCACAAAGTGACACAACATCTAGTAGGATAAAAAATTGAGGATAAAATAAACATTTAATCAATAAAATAAATGCAAGTATTTGTAAAGGTTGAGACACTCTAATCCCTATAAAATGAAGTTGTGTCTACACAAGATGTCTAAGGGTGAACATTAGATGTATCTAAAAATGTTGGGTTAGGAGAATATGGTAAACTAATTCCATTAGTAATGCAAAGCTGTCTTAATTTATGAAGTTCATAAAAACATTTAAAATCATCAAGTTCCATTAGTATGTATTCTACTATTGTATGCCCTTTCTTTCATAATAATCACATTTGGTTTTCTAAATTGATATTTGATTACAACCAATAGAAATAAATATACTATATATAAATTGAAATGAAGCTCACTTGAAATGAAAAACTTCTCCAAGTGTTAGTACATGTCCAATTATCGACCAGAATGTGTAAAAACCACAAATAAAATAAAATATACTTGGTTTTAAATATAAAAAAGTGCATAGATGGTTGAGAAGAGCTTTTCAATACCTTTCCAAAACTATAAAAATCACAACAAATCATAGATATTGGGAGAAAGTTATGAACTTGAAAGAAAAAAATAAATCTATACTTCAATAAGAAATATCAAGCACTTGTAGTAAAATATAGAAAAATAAATTATCACTGTAAAGTTCTCAAAACTGGATTTTTGATGACTATAATAAGTCAACAATCTAATACACTAGTGAAAATTTATGCCTCCCAAACAAAAATAGCTGATTTAGAAAATTGAAATGGGGCCAAAACCTTTGACCTAGTAGTGTAGTCAACTTGGGAAGTGCTTGAATAGTAGAAAATTGAGAAAATTAGTGGCATGTAGCCTATTCTAGGTGGAGGTAGAGGATGAGCATAATTGGGTGTCACCCTAGTTGTAGAACTCGATGGTGAGTAGCAAGGTGGTATAAAAATTGATGGACCCTTAGTGGTGAGTCTCATGTGCCACACATAGTGGGAAGTAAGCCTCATGAGATTGGGAAGGAATAATAACCAAACATGTAATACGAGTGGGGGTGTAGAACAAAAAATCCTACCAATTTAAAAATTAAAAATTATACCTTCATACCCTCTACAAATTAAATTGGTGATGCCATTTTAATGTTGATATTGACATGTGACATAGATTGACACATGATGAATACTATACAAACTATATAGATCGTTGAAATCTAGAGACAATACAATCATATAGTATAGATCCTTATGACACAAATTCTATACTACATGAAATATTTGGAAACCCTTAAAACTTGGCCAATTTTTTCGCTCCAAAGTATAGAGTTTTATATGAAATAATAATTTTTTGGGCCTTCGAGACTCAATGGTGAGGTTTATTTTTCCAAACAATGTACTTAATAAAATCTCTTTCTTGAATCACTCTTGGATTTTAGAAGGGGCTTGCATTTTGAAGCTTTAATACCATGTAAGAGTTACAAACCAAACTCACATAGCTAATATCACCTACAAAACTAAAAATAGCCTTGGAAAAGATAGTATCAATAAATGATTGATTATATAATATAATAATGATACAATAGTACCATATGGTACAATGATATATATAGTACAAAATAGGCTTTACTTATATAGGCAAGGTGAAAATATATGACACCACAAGATTATGACATGCGTCACAATCATATGATATGAGATACACAAAGTAAATGAACTTAAAGTGTCATAAGTGAACTTAACTAATCTAGTGTGACTAGGACCTAGAGGTAAATTAGTTAGATAATAAACCCAATTCAAAAAATCAACAATGAGATTTTTCTTGAAGGTGGACCATACAAAAAGGAAGTTATCTACCTTAGCATCATTGCTTGCAAGAATCCAATCAACTAATATTTCAAGCTACTTTATAAGCATTTTTTTAGTACTCATATTAATAAATTTTCCAATCCCTGTCCAAAGGGAGGTTCCTTAAAATTTCTAAAACTTAAATGCATAAGGCACTTCAATCCCCAATAGATTCACCAAAACTATTAGCATAATTTTTTATTACCATGATTTCTTTGTTAATTTACCTAATAGAAAGAGAAAATATTATCACATTGGAATAGATCACCATAGAAAGGATGATTTTCCTTTATGTTTGAGAGGGGAAACTCCATATATAATGTGGGTGTTTGTGCATTTTTATGTACTATTTTTAGAAAGCACAAAGAGTACAAAAATATAAAACTAACTAAAATAGAAAAGATGAGAAAACCTTAGAAAAATAGATGCAAATGATTGTTTGGTATTCCTAAATAAATAACAACATAATTATTTTCATCCCCTCTTCTTATAAATGAAATAAATGTTTAGTAAAATGAAAATATATTTGAGCATTAATAGTTACAAAGTATATTAATACTTCTAACAAACATGTAGTGTAGTGCACACTACCAAATTTTAGTAGCACAAAGTTTACTAGAAAATAAAAATGCATATAAAAAACGTATTTCTAGTTTAAAGATATATTTAGATCATACATGATTCAATAAACAAATACAATAAAAAAATATTTCAACTGGTCTCTAGGATGAGAGGAGAA
>VDFB02363993.1:36353-53853 GCA_007258455.2 Sequoia sempervirens | reverse complement strand
ATGTGTAATGATTGTAAAGTGCATGTATAATGCAACCATGTTTTGACAATGTGTCACAGATAAAGCTAATTCTTTGGACATAATAAAGAGCAAAATATTCCCTTGTATTAAATAATCAAATAAACATAATTTAGAGAGTGTGCCCTTCCTCTATGGCTTTTGAATTTAATAATTTTTTATAAAAAATGTATTTAATAAATTTTATAATAAATTTGCACTCAACGTTAGTAGAAAAAGTACTTGAGATGACCCGAAATAATAAAATATAATCGCCGAAAGAAGAATCTTGATATATATATTTTAAATTACGCCATCGAGATCGTCAGGCATGACATTATGTCCATGACATAATGCTTACAGAACAGAACTCAAGAAACAAGAATAAATACAGAGACACCCAGGTTGCAGATATCTCATAACATCGCCCAGGAAAGAAGGGGCAGCTTTCTTGTTCTTGTTAACTTTCTGTTCATTGGTCATCTTGATTCCTGGACACTCAGAATTATGGGCAGAGAGGAAGCCATTGCTGTAGCCATAGCTCTTGCAGCAATAGTACTGATAGCAAAACTGGTGAGAAAAAGAAGCAGAAATACCCAGAAGCAATTGCCCCCTCACCCCCCCTCATGGCCTATAATAGGGCACCTCCATCTGTTTAAGCAGAAGCAACCTCTGCATCGAACTCTGTTTTCTCTGTCGGAGCGGTATGGACCAGTCTTCTATCTCCAGCTTGGGTTCCGCCCAACTTTAGTGATTTCCTCTTCCAAGCACGCAAAAGAATGCCTTACAACAAATGACAAGATCTTTGCTTCGCGGCCGAGCATTCAAGCAGGAGAGCTTATGGGATATGACAACAAGGTCCTACCTTGGCTTCCTTACGGTACTTACTGGCGCGACCTTCGCAAAATCTGTACTCTCCAGCTCTTGTCTGCCCACAGAATCCAATCCCTAAGTCATGTCCGGATCGAAGAAGTTTCCGCTTTGATTGCCTCTTTGTTTCAGGCTTCCCAGCTGCAGGGGGCCTCTGGGGACATGAAATCTCGGCTTTTTCTGTTGACGTTCAATATTATATTGCGTATGATTGGCAGCAAAAGCATCAGGGGAACTGCTGGATCGGCGGACTCGGGGGATATGCTACAGTTGAAGGATTTGATAGAGGAAACTTTCGTGCTTTATGGGACGTTTAACCCGGGAGATTATCTGCCGTTTCTTCAGTGGTTTGATTTGCAGGGCCTCAAAGCGGCCATGATAAAACTGCAGAATAAGAGAGATGGTTATATGCAGGCCTTGGTGAACGAGCATCGTGAGACGCGGAGGGCCCATGATGACTTGATTGATGTGCTCATTTCTACAACAGACAAGCATGACAGTCTCTCCCAGGATAAGGATACCGTGGTGAAGGCCTCTGCTATTGTGAGTTTCCCCCTTGCTCTTTGATGGTGGAGTTTAAACAGTAGATTGGTTGTTTATATTTTAATTTGTTTAGGTGGTTTATTTGAAATCGCATTCATTTTTTGAGTAGGGTTCACCTATTACCTAGTATGAATAATATGAACCGTCTTAAGTTTTGACTTATTTCATATTCTCGTGTGAAATTGCAGTTGTTTCTCCAATAAGACCTAAAAATGTACTATTTAAATTTAACTATCTTTGATGTAAATTCTATGTCTAAAAATTGGAGAACTGATCTTTTTGATTTTTCCTAGGCCCTGATATTAGCAGGTACAGATACGTCATCATCGACCCTTGAATGGGCACTTGCAGCTCTATTGCAGCACCCGCACATTTTGAGCAAAGCCCAGGAAGAGCTAGACACAGTTATTGGACGAGACCGACTAATAGTTGAATCAGACCTAAACAAGCTACCATATTTGCAAGCAATATTAAAGGAAACATTCAGGCTGTATCCATCAGGGCCACTTATGATTCCCCATGAATCCATGGAGGATTGCAGTGTGGGAGGGTTTTATGTCCCCAAAGGAACACGACTATTGGTGAATGTGTGGGCAATTCATAGGGACCCTGCAGTGTGGGAGCGGCCCACAGAATTTGATCCTGAACGATTTTTGAAGAGTGAGAAAGAAATTGATGTAAAAGGGCAACACTTTGAATTGATTCCATTTGGGTCAGGGAGAAGAATGTGTCCAGGCATGACTCTTGCAATGTCTGTGGTTTCGTACGCGTTGGCTCGCCTAATTCATAGCTTTGAGTGGAGTCTTCCACAGGGCACTATAATTGACATGAGTGAGGGATTGGGACTTACAATGCCCAAGGTAGTTCCAGTAGAGGCCATCATTAAACCTCGCCTTCCTCTCCACCTTTACTAGTCGTTAATCTTTTTGTGTGAGGATTTGAGTATTGTTTTCTATGATCCATGTTGTCGTATTTCCATTTTACGTATAAGGGTGTTAGGGTTTATATGAACTGCAATCAACCATTACTACAACATCATAAGTGGATTCTCCACCCTTAATAATGTTTTAGGTGTTAAGAGTTCAATTAGTTAAAGTGTTGGGTTTATGCTGTGAAAGTTCTATTTCAAATCTTGGAAGGGACATCTAATGTAAAATTTTAAGTTGCAATTGTTGATTTTTCAGTATTGTCTTCTAGTGTGAAAAGTTATGATATCTAATGTTATTATGCAAAAAAATAGTATTGGTCTCATATTGATGCTTGTAATAGTGTGTGTAATGTGTAGGGTAGCATTTTAGTGTTTGTTTACTTTTAAAGTTATTTTCTCATCTCTAAGACATGACATAGATACAAATAAATTCTTTTCTAAGATGACATTTATTCAAAGCTCACATAGATACAATAACGTTTTAGTTCTTGTTTACTCTCAAAGTTGTTGTCTCATCTAAAAATAAATTATTCTCTATTATGAAACTTATTTAAAGTTTGCATAAGTATAATAACATTTTAATGCATATTTACTCTCAATGTTATCCTCTAATCTCTAAGACATGGCAAATAGATATAAATATATTCTTCCCTATCATGCCATTTTTTAAAAGTTCACATAGATACAAACAATAAAATTTAGTTTTATTTGCTTGACCTTTTTTTTCCTTTTTATTTGTTTGATCCCTCCTATTTTTATTTTTATTTTTAAAAATGCCCACTTTTTCAAAAAATATATATATATATATAAAATATATATATATATATATATATATATATATATATAATCTTTCTATTTAATGCTTAAATGTCCAAAATTCTTTTTTTATAGTTTTCTTCTTTTCTCTTAATTTTGTTAATGTTTTATCACCATTTTTTAAAATTTTCATTCTTTTTCCTTAATTTTATTAATGTTTTATAGAAGTATATGGTAAAACATTATTTTTTAGTTCTAAGTGCCTAAAGTGTAAGAAATAAATGGTTTAGAACATTTAATATGATATAGGTTAAATTTGTCTTATATATTAACTAATCTTTGGTTGAACTTTAAAAGGAATCTATTTATTATAAAAATTATAAAAATGTATAATGCTAGGCTAATAGGATAATAGATATTGGCTCAAAGGCATCTAGAAGTGTTATTTCTAGTACTACAGGGAATTGAGATAGTTCAAATCAATACAAAACACTCATGAAGGGCCATGAAATAATTTTTACTTATATTTTTTGATTCAATCATTCTCATTTTACATCCAATATACATATGCAAACAAATGAAAATAACTATAGATGCAATTAAAATGACTATAATCTTATTTTATGGTTGAAATCAAATGAATTAAATTTTATATACATAGTATTGGGGGAATCACATTATGTATCATACATATATTTAATGTTTTATATTTAATTCCTTAATAAATTAATGGTATTTCTATTATATAAATACTATATACAATGGTTCTTACATTTCCACAACCCTTTTATTGTATTTTACAACCAATGGGTATGAATATCAATGTCCATTTTATGCATATATTTCCACTATAATCAAGTTATACAAAAAAAATATCATCTATGTACATATTTAGTCATTAAAATAGTATCTATATAATAAAATATAAATAAATCTAGGATAAATTGATTTGTTAAAAGGGTCCTTGAAAGAGTTTCAATATGTGATTCTATTGTGACTAATATGAATATAGCTTTAAGACTATTTTAAGGTAATAAGTGCAAGGTTTTGCTAAATTTAGAGGCTAAGGATGTTGGAGATGGTTATGGTGGTTTAGAACTCTAGAAAGATGTAGGTTTATAGTCATCATTACTACAAAAAAATTAATCATAATGAATTCATCAATTTGAGTAGGTATTCTAATTGGTTAAATAACACAACAATTTCAAACCAATGACAAAAAAGTATCTTGTAACTACACACCACATGTCATACTAATTGATAAATGGACAACTTTATAGAATGTTGTGCCACTCTATCCCTTAACATGAATCAATTACCATACTAAGGGAGTGTAATGAAGGTTAATCTAGTGGACATACCAAGGATGCACTACTACACAAAAAATATTCTCCATGTTAGACTTTAGTGCAGCATGACATTGTAAAATATTTCCCTAACTATGTGAATAATTGTGACATTTTTCATATACTAGTTGTAGAGCCTCTATAATGTTTAATCAACTTGGTGTTACTAGGTGTACACACAATTCAGAGGATGAATTCCTAAGTGAACAATTCATCTTTCACAAGAGGTTGCTTTTAATTATCAACTAGGGACTCATAAAATTTAGATAGTGTTGGAAAAATATAAGTGTTCATAGATCCTAAACACATTCTACATCAATGGAGCCTAGGAAAGAACACATGTACAAAAGATTGCAAAAGCTGAAAATTGAAATGAATTGCTAATTAAAAAAACAAGGGAAATGAATTTAAATTGAACTACCTTATGCTATAGGTGCCTAATGCTTCAAATAGTAACTTTCAACTATTAAAACTATAGTTTCCTAACCTAGCAAATTCCTTCAGAGTATGAAACCAACATGAATCTACATAAGTCAATTCAAAACTACAAAATGACATTCATAAATTACAACACATGCATATAACTGGAAACTACTAACTAAATTCAACAATGCATTATTTCATTTAACAATAGAAAATGAAGTGGTTTAGTAGTATCTCAAGTGGTCCTTGCTTGAGTTTTTGCTTCCACAGAAGTTGTCAAATACTCACTCAAAAAATCATGATATTAAACCAATTTTCTTTATTGCATTCTAACATTGAACTCTTACATACAATCCAATAGGAATTTGTTGAAGATCTCTTATTCAATAACACATATTCTATTTCTATAACTACTAAGTAGTAGATAAAAAACTAGGTAGAAATAATCAACTTATCAACTAGATTTCTTCCTTGACAACAAATCCCCTTATATAGGGTCTGTGAGGAGTTTTATTATTCATAGAATGAAAAAAAAACTCATAAAGCATTTGTCAAATCTCCCTAAAAGATAGGAAGATGACTTAGTCTTAAACAAAAAATAATAACTATAAAGCTGGAGTAGAGAATCCAAAATAAAATTCTATGCCCAATAGTTTAACTGCTATAATACAGATGTGTTCTTTCAAGAATAGTCTTGTCATAAACTAGTCTTGTTGATAGTATAATCCTTCTCTTGGCTATCTTATTTGGCAAGAAAGAGTGTTATGTGGTGACTCATAGTTAATCAATAACTCATCACCTTCATTTCCTTCTAAAAGCATCACACTTTGTGTAACGCCCCGCTGTGCGAACCCCAAAGGAACTAACAACAACGTGACAATTTTTTTTTTTTAAAGAACATAATAACTTAAGTATTCCAATATAACAATGTATTATGTGGCACAACTAGTTCCAATGGGGTACACGAAGTGACATTACTATTCTAACCCATAACAATGATAACATATTAAACCATAATTAAACAGTTACATAAATCCATTCATTCTCATTTCATCATTTAAATATCCAATAAGCAATAACTATATTAATACCATATGCGCATATGACAATACATGTAGTTATACAGATAGAAAGTGTTACATATTTCGATAGATACAACATAACATATCCAACTATTACAAGTGACAGTTCCTGAATAAATACAAGGCCTGAATATACATTACATCCAAATGATAGTAAAATACCATCGACTGAAAATACATCTCAATAACCCCATATACAAATTACATCAAGATGACATTACAACATGGTCATCCCAACACACGTGGGAGACAATACATCCATAAATACATTACATCTGGGGTATACATACACCTGGAACAAAGAATTACTGGATCATCAACATCCACCAAAGAGCTCTGCAATAAAAGATACATCTGCAACAGAAAAGGGAAACCCAACGGGGTGCGAAGCACGTTCCACCCAACCACCCCCGTGTTGAGAGTAGACAAGGAAGGGTCCCCGACCAAGCACGTCTAACAATAACACAAAACTAACTCCAAACAGACAACTTAACATCAAAGACCACTTAGAAACTTAACAACGACAAATTCAAAAGGCACAACAACAAACCACTTCAGAACGTATCAACAAGTCATAATCACAACAGTCAATGAAACTCAAGACATAATATCAAATACTACTTCCAACAATAACCAAAGACAAATCAATAAATCACTTCCAGAGGACTTCAATAAATCAACACAAACAGAGTGTTAGACGAGAGTGTCATCACATGGTTTCACATGGATTATCCTGACGACCTATCACAAGGTGCCGCCTCCATCTCTACATGGATTCTCCAGACAACCAAGTTAAGGTGCTGCTTCCATCTATGGTTCTCCTGACAGCCTATCTCAAGGCGCCGCTCCATAGAGTTACTCATGTGGCATCATTAACCTTTCGTGAAGACAAGGCAATGACCTTTCCAACCACGGCCTTCTCAGTCCCCTTTAGTCTGTGATAGCACTAACAGGCGGACGAGGCTCACAATTATCTTATTAGTGTTTAATCCCCACCCGTGGTTTATTACTTAAGTTATCACTGATTAATCTAACTCTATGTGGGTTACCCTGACAACCCCTTTGTGCGCCGGCCCCCACTAGAGCCACTCTCTCTAAACACTCAATCCCAAAATAACCAACACAAAAAGGATTGCATCAGCAAGACATGATTGAACCAATACATGGATCCTCCGCGAGGCATAACCATCTCGCCATAACCCATGAAACATAACCACAACGGCACAATCCATCAACAAGTAAATCATAACTATGGTCAACACATAGACCCAACATCAAAATATGAGAACACAATTCATCTCAGATTCCCACCTCTGGAAGCCCTAAACAACAACTTAGCCTCCTATGAAAGATACAATAAAACTAGGGTTCTCCGATATGACACAATGAAATAATGAAGAGAATCACAATGGACTTAACAATTGATCTTAAGGATAACAATTACGTTTAACCAATACTAGACTTAACTATTTCCAATGCGTAACAATTCCAACAAATAAATAAATCAATAACCCAAAACTCCATTCTATTCAAAATAAATAATTTATTTCCAATTACCACAAACACACTATAACACTACAAAAATATATATAAACTTCCCAAAAACACAACTTACAAACAAATCCCACTTTTATTCGCACATAAATATATATAATAAAACATACATATCCAGACATCTATTCGAATCATTTATTTAATGCTACACTATCAAAGTTGGTCTAATAATCCATTGTAATCTTGAATATTCATATATTTAAAAATAAATATTATTAAAGAAAATAATAACACTAATATATATATACAAATATATATTTATTTAAATTCAATATAAACCTAATAAATAAATATATATATATTAAATAATATATAATAAATATATATATTAAATAATATATATATATATAAATAAATAAAAATAGAGATTACAAATATATAAAAAATTAAATCAAAAAAATAAAATAAAAGCCGTCGGCTGTGGTGCTAGCGTACCGGGGACAACAGTAGGCCGTAGCCTCCATAGAGGCTGCGACCAACGACCTAATTTGCGTCTTGTGACTTGAAGTGTGTCTTGTCAGAGTGGCTATAAGCGGCCACCCAGTAGCATTGAAGTGATGCGGTATGGTCGGCCGCCCACCCCAATCAACAAAAAACAAAATAAATTAAATTTATTTTTATTTTATTTTGTAAATACAATTTCATTTGTTATTTTTATTTTTATTTTTATTTTTATTTTTTTTCTTATTTAATTTTAAAACCACCACGAATTTCAATGACAATTTCGCTCAAAATAAATATATATATTTTTATGTATTAAATTTTAATTCGAATAAACAAAATTTCATAAGAATATGCACAGAATACAAAATTGATTAAGTTTATTTATTCATACTCTCAAATACAAATTGTGTAATAAACAGGCATGTGTAATAAAAAGGGTATATTCCTTCTCATGGTTCAGACAAAATAATCATATGAATGTATATTTAGTTTTGTTTCAGAATAGATATTATATATATATATATAAGTGTGTGTATTTATATATAACTATCCAGAGATTCAAACAACCATAAAACATCAGATTATTCTTTTTAATAAATTCAATATAGATCTGACAAGTAAATAAAAAACACAAACTGAAATTATTTATTTATTATTATTATTATTATTATTATTATTATTTTGTTTTCTTTATTTTAAATAATAAATTTCACTATAAAACTTTATTGAAGAATTTTGAAAAGGTTCAACTACAGTTTTCTACAGAAGATTCGAGGGTTTCATTCGAATAAATTTTTCAAACAACAGAACTTCCTTCTATAAATTTTCAATACACAGCCAACAGATAATTCAAAGCACAACAAAATAATAATAAATAACAAAAGAAAACCTGGAGTCCTTCATCTGAAGAAGAATCCCTTCTGTAACCTTTCGAATTCCTCCTGTAGTTCCTTCTCGATCGCCTCCTGCAGCTCTCTTTTCGAATCTATCTATCTTCAAATCAATTATTTTCTCCCCAGTTTTCAACACAAACTCTTTTATTTTATTCTTATGTTTCTTTTCCAGATCTCAAAAACAACAGAGTAGTCTTCTGTCTCTACAATAATTCCCTCCAGAAAATAATAAAAGAATCAATAAAACAATAAAGCTTCTCTGCTTTCTTTTCTCAAAAAGCCTCTCTCTTATTGGTCCTTTTTCCAGCTTTTAAAAGCACAATTATCTAAAATTTTAATTTAATAATTTATTTAATCAAGATATTATCTATACATGATTTGCTAATTTAATATTAATAAAAAGATATTATTTAATTATCTTCAACAATATTTATTTAATTTAATTATTATCCACAATATTAATTTAGAATAATTATTTACTCTTTTAATAAATTATATCACTTTTTAATTTACTATATATTTAAATTTAACATTCAACTAACACAAAATTAAATCAAAACAACTAGACAACTTTAATCAATTATCTTATAACATAAGGTTAATTAAATAAACATGACCCATAAATCAAATGTATACTTCAATAATCAAACAACACAATCAACGAGAACCAAAACTTCAGTCATGACACGACTCACAACAGACGACGACTTGGGACGGGGACACTTCCAAACCTACTCCCTTTTTTCAACATTTTTACCCATTGGGTTAATTTATTGCTCGCCCTGTCATGCCGAAGCAAGTGGAATCGAGACTTAATCCTGCAATCCTGCATCCAAATAAACGTCAAGTAGCACATGTATATATATATATATATAATCAACATCCTATCGTGAGAAGGAATTGCAGTGTAGCAGGGCACTCGTGAACGAGTGATGCTACACTGTCCTCTCACCTAATCTATTCTAACAATTACAATATCAATGAAAAACTAACATTTCTAACCAAATTGCTCATAAGATAACATGATACTTAACTACTGCATCATAACTAATTATTTAACCATTGCATTATAAAATCATACTGAATTCAATAATCATCACCATAGAATCATCACATTGACATATAAAACATTAGAGAGAAGGCATTGCATACTAAAATAATCCAAACCCTACATACAGAGTATCATAAATCATAATAAAAATATCAATTGTAACAATCAACTAAACTACGCAACCACGCACACCAAATCGATGAATCAATCACCATCATAATTCAGTATCACACTAACATATAAAAGCAAACAATAATAGTAAATAGTATTAGAAACATGGGGGTATTACACTTTGGATGTTTAACTTCTTATCTACAACCATCCATAGTCCTTATGTTGTGGGTTGAAAATCCTGTTGTTATAGGTTGGAATTCCTTGTTACAAGGTGTTATTATTATTTCTAAGGCATCTACACTATTAACAATCACAGATTAAACACAAAATCATACTAATTTTCATAGACATTCATGCATTTATGCAAAAAAATATCAACATAACATATTTCCATTTCCATATAATTAAAACTCCTTAAAAGTGTATATAAGGCATATAAAAGGTATGTTTAAAGTCTTGGTAATGTCTTTGAAACTTAGCAGAAGAAATGATAAAAGCATAAAATAGTATAAGGGAAACTAGCCAATAATTGAGCCCATCATTCCCCCCAACTAAATCTATTGCTTGTCCTCAAGCATCTTTAAGGTTGAAGGTTGTACTGCAAGGCCATTTCTTTAAAATTCACCACATAGTCCACTCCTTTACCTTGCTTCAAGTAGTAACTTATAATTTGATTTGAGTGTTTTTCTAGTCTTTTGTCTTTCGTTACTACCTCTTCCTCTCAGTTCCACCCTATCCAGTGTAGTGTGGGGAATATGAGGATAGGAGGATCGAAGGTGAGTGGGAACCAAGTAGCTCCATTCCTCATTGCAATTGAAATGTATTTATGTGACTTACAAATCATTGTTGCATAATTGTAAGTAGAATGAGGTTCCTCTTTAGTTTTGGTGTGAGCTTATTCCATCTACCTTGAGGAAAGTTAAAATATTTTGTGATGGTACAAGTTTCTAGTCCCTTCATTCTCTTATAATCCTTTTTATTTATAATCCATAATCTTTCTTTTTACTCCTTTGTGTTGTATAAGTTCTAACCATTGGTCTACTAATACATTAGGGCCTAGATTGTGTAGGGGGAGCTAGATTTCTCTCTCTCATGATATTCTTACAAAGGATCCCACCTTTGATGTTCATTTCTGACATAATAATCTAAGGCCTTGATATGGAGACCTCCCAAAAACATTACTTGGTTCCATACAATATCATATGCAAGGAAAAAAAAGTGCAAATAGAAATCAAATAATTGGTCTTGCATTTTAGGTGTAGACCTTTGGAAAGGTTGTAAAAATAAAAAATAATTTTCATGGGGATGCAAAAACAAGGGAAGATAAAATTAAATATTTTTAGTTGCAAAGGGAGGTGAACAGACATTTTTGATTGAAAGGAGGAGGGTCAAGTGTCACTTCGAGATTCATTTTGAGAGCCTCTTCCTTTTATTTTTTTTCTCCTTCTTTTCATTGTAAAATGGGAAATGGAGATTTTGTTTTTGGGGAAGGAATACATTGTAGGAACCTTTTTGAAGTAGGGTAATGGAAAGAAATCAATAACTTGGTGCCCAAATTATGGTTTCAATTTTGTTTTGTTGAAGTTATTGATAACAATTATTTGGTTGTCTCCAATTTGATATTTTCCTTGTTATTTAAATTAGTATATCAAGTATATGTCTAGTTTATCAAAAAAGATTCATGTTTTGTGTGGTTTATTTGATTGGTTTCTTCAAGTAAGAATTAAATTCTTTTGAATAAGTGATAGTAACCTGAAAGATTCATTTGAATTAATAAGAAGAGCTTGGTAATTAATTTCCTTGCATGCTTATGCAAGTCATAAATATCAAAGTGCCAAACAATTAGAGTTATAACCAAAAGGAGGACACATATAATTCCATATTTTGACTCCGTTGCCTAGTGGAAGAAAGGCACTAATCATTATTATCCCCAAAACAATTTCCTGTAAAATATTTTCCATACTTTTTAATTATTTTAGTTGGAGTAGGAGTAGTAGTTAGTTTTTGAATCATCTATTTCAAACCCTCATGCCATTGTGAAAAAGATTAAGGGAGGATGATTTAATTGGAAAATGTGATCACACAAACTCTACAAATTTGTATGAGGTTTTAAATTTAATTAATTATCATTAGTTCATCATAGAGATTTAACAATCATTGGTGATAAAGGTACACCCACCTAGGCATAGCAGAGCCTAAACAGTAAGAAATTCTAACCATCCTAGTTGATTCTATTCATTGGAAAAATCACTTGTTGGACTTGACTATAAAACTTGGCATACTTTTAGGGTTTGACAATTTGTTGATTTGGAAACCAATAGAGACTTCTATCTATGTCTTAGTGGTCTTAGAGCCAAGGTTTCGAGGAACACCCAAAGTTAGAATTATAGGTTGGGACACATGTTTCCACAATGTCTAAAAGGCCCTAGAGAAATTCCACACCTATTTGGTCATTATCCAACATAACTTTCAATTTGTTAACAGCCTCAATAGCCTTAGCCATAGTCCTTTCTATTGTGTGGTCTCACAACATGCCCCATTTTGCTCCTTGGAAAAATGTGGGCCCTTTTTTTGCTTCCTTACTTTTCTTTCCTTTGCCTTTAATTGGTTTGGTGGTGCTACTGGGCATGTGCAAGATCATGGTATGCCAAAAAGTGGCAATGGAGAAAAAAATACGTGTTTCTATGACTCAAAAACACGAAAATGGTGAGTTAACTTTTTTGGGCTCAGGTGACTACCGAGGTAGAGGAAAACTTAGATTTAAGAATCGGATATCTGATTTTGTTGACATATATATATATAAAATTTCGGGCGACCAAAACTCATTTTGACATTTGCATTCGGCTCAACTGTGGTGGGCGCACAGTGGAAAGTGCAAATCAGATATCCGATTTGAAATCGATCTCCAATAGGTAAAATTCTTGATTTTTTATTTGCTCTAATCAAATTTTCAATTAGATTTGTTTAATTTTAGTTGATTTTTTTCAAAATAGGGTTTTTTGGTAGATTTTTTATGAAAAAGTTGAATTTAGCATGTATTTTGATGAAAATTGAATGTTTGCAATGAATTTTGATGAAAATTGAATGTTTGCAATGGATTTTCACTTAAAAATAGTGTTTTTTATGTATTTGGATTAAAAATTAGAGAATTTTATTAATTTTTGTTAAAAACTAGGGTTTTTGTTGGATTTTAAAAAAAAACTAGGGTATTTTTATACTATTTTCATTTATATTGTCTGATTTTAATTAGATTGATTTGTTTTTATATTTAATCAGGCATTAGCATTAAATTGTTTTGAATCTTGTAGAAAATTTATGAGCTTCATGACCTTGTGTCACTTCACTAATACCCACGTGAGATGTAGTTGTAGACTTATGGCTTCCTATGTTGCAATCATAGCCAATGTTGAGCTTGATTCTTATAACTCTTTCACTCAACGTATTATGTCTACCCAATCCATCTTATATTCCCTCCCTAGTCCTACATTACCCATGTCTTTTTTGTAACCTAACATTTATGTGGACTTGGCATATGTTATTTCTAAGGTCCCCAATGATAATCTAGAATAATTGGATAAAGACCTACAATGAATTCAACAATTCTTAAGCATTGAACCTTTGGATGGAGAAGCAATCCCTCTTTTGGATAGCATTGGGAAGTTGGTAAATGATTAGGAAGGGATAGAAGTGTTACGTAGCCTAGCTAATATAGTAGATTCTAATATTCCTTTGGTAGCTAGTTTCACGAAATTTTTGACTAATGCTCAAAATCCTTTTGGAAAATAAGTTTCCTCTCCCACAATAATGCCTTCTATTCCCAACTTTACACCTCCAATCATAGCATCAATGATGGAATATAACAATGGGTTAAACTCAAGCTTAGGAATTTCTAGTGGAAATTATAATAGTTTTGTCCCTTCACCTATAACACCTTCATATTCATCACCCCTCCTAAACATGAAATATAATATCCCACCATTCCTCCATACTAGTTCACCATACTTGAAAAACTCTCACAACATGTGGCCCAATTATTTTGTGATAAATCAAGTTTTTTATTTAAAGCATGAGCTTATTACAACAACAAATTTCAAACTTAAACCAAAATCAAACCAATAGTAAAAATCCAAAACACCTTACACATAGTTCATTAATGTTCACTATTTTAAATACACCTATACTACAAAACATTGAAATACCTCGCTTTGGAAAGTACAATGGTAAAAAATATCCTAATAATCATTTGTTAGTTTTTACTACCTTGTGTAGAGACTTTATTTTTGAAGATTCACTCATAGTGAAACTCTTTTCTAGATCATTGAAAGATATGGCCTTGGATTGGTTTTGTTCATTGTCAAACAATCAATTACCTCCTTTACACAACTCATTAATGATTTCCTCCAACACTTTCAAGTGAACATCAGTCCTCAAGTTACATTAACAAATTTAGTTCATTGTAATCAAGGACCTAAAGAGAAAATAAAAAACTTTATGAAATGATACTAATACCTTTATTTGAAATTCTCCTATAGTCTTCAAGATGTTGACATTCAAAGGGTGTTTATAGGTAACTTACAACCTAATATTCAAGATAAGAAATTTCTAATGAAATATCCATCCTTAACACGTTTTTGTATAACCCTTCATGATTATCGAATATCGATTAGTTGTTATGAAGGTACCCCTTCATAGGCTCCTATTGGTCAATCATATAAGTCATGCCTCAAAACAACTATCAATCATTTTAAAGAAATAAAAACAAAATATTGTTACTTGATAAACATTCATGTCAAAGCTGCTCATAATATTGAAGGACAAAGTAGCCTCTTTATGAAACATAACTCTAGATATATAAATTTAGGCCATGAGATAGGAAATTTTTCATAGTTGCTTGATTCTCTCCATGTGATCATGTTGCAATTTTTAAACAAGAATATGATTCAACTTCCTCCAATTAGTCATATTCAAACAATTAAACCTTTACCACCAAACTTTAATGCAAAAACATTTTTTCAATATCATCGTACACCTTGACATGATATGGAAAGATGTAAGCATATTTATAACCAAGTGCAAGACCTCATTCTAATGAAATCCAGCTGGATGACCTATTAATGACAAAGAAAATAAATTGGTTTTTTCACCTAATCAATACTTACAAATATTTACAAGCCCATTGCCAATTCATTCAACAAACTTTGTTCAATACAATGATAATGAAGAAGATGATAATGATTTTTCCATCTTTATAAGCATTATTAATATTCAAAATCATAAAGGAAAAACCAATATTTTGTTTGACATTTCTTTTACATATATTGATTCTTCTATAACTACACTCGATGGTCTTCTTTATATCAAGTTTGCAGAAACCCGAAAAGGGGAATACTCATTGATCCCATGTACATAGTGAATATGATAAAAAAGAGTTATTGTATGTACATGAACTTTATGCAGATGATTATGAACAATAAAAAGCATGATTAAAAGCTCATGATGGTTATGGCTTCCATATAATTGGTTTGATAACTCTCCCAGTAAAGGTTGGACCTAAATAGTTGGGTGGTTTTGATAGATTTTTTATGAAAAATTTGAGTTCAGCATGGATTTTGATGAAATTTGAATGTTTGCAATGGATTTTGACTTAAAAATAGTGTTTTTATGTATTTGGATTAAAAATTAGAAAATTTTATAGATTTTTGTTATAAACTAGGAATTATTTTATAATGACACCATTTATGGTAATGCAATTCTAATTAGATTGATTTGTTTTATATTGAATCGAGGCATTATGGCTCTTGCGACAATGAGAAATGCACCAATTCCACCACCTCCACCACCTCCACCACCTCCACCACCATCAATTCAAGAATTAATTTATGAAAAATTGCAACAATTAAGGGGCATTTCTGAAGTTTATACGAGAGTCCATCGATTATCTTCGATGTAAAACACAATGAATGAAATAATTAAAAATATAGAAACCCTCTCCTCGCAACATAATGCCTTTCATTCGTGGCGAGAAGACATGAGAGAATATTATGCATGTGGATTGTCCTATGATGATGTGAAAGATCTTAAAATTAACCAAAGCCCAAATAGCCTCTTTGTTGTTAACCCCATGCTTGGTTTGCGGTTAATGTTAATAAAACAAAACTTTCTATAAAATGGTGCACTCATAGAGACATTGTAGAAATTTTTTAGGATTGTTGGTGTATGGTTTTTTGAAACCACCAAACAACAATTGTGATATACCATTTTACTTTATAAAAAAATTATATGTTGAGTTTGTGTTAGGGCATCATGTCAATTACTTTGACATTAGACCCTTCGAGTGATTGGTGGAGGTATGCCTAGGATAGAAAGGCGGTTAAATTATTACCAGCCCACATGTTCCCCTCCCTGCTTCCTCCGCCACCTCGGTATACCATCGGATATTATGGGATGCAGCCACTCGAGACTATCCGCTATTCACTCTTTGAGTGAGTCTTTTAGTTTCCATGCTTCTATAGTAGCTCTCAACCACATTACAGTGATGTTGGTGATGGTTGAGAATCTTTGCTGCATCATCCTCGTAAGGTCCACATATTTGTGTACCACATACTTGCTCCATGTGCCACCAAATATGCTTGGGTCCTCTTGTAGAGCCTGCCGAGCATCCCCTAGACACTTCCGATTATGACTTCCACGATGTGGATGTTATAGATCAGACGCAGGGGAGTGGAGCACACCATACAGAGTCCTCTCCTGCTAGAGAGGGGGACATTGGAGGCGTGACACAGGTAAAATTTAAGTTGTAAATTTATAACTTGCATTTATTTTTAAATGAATATTAATAAGAGATAGTATAATGTACTAATATTTATTTACATGGTCTATTTAACAGTTGATGTCCAAGGAGGGTGACAGTAAATGAGATAGCACCTTGAGGGCCATTTCATTTTAGCTAGACCACTTCTGATGTATATTTTTTGCACTCTCATTCATTTACATTTATTTGTGTATGCTTTCTTGTCCTTTTTAATTGTCATTAAAATGAAATTATATAATAACTTATATGTTTATCTTATTTTCCTCTTGTAGGAAACAACATAGCAGTGGTGCAACCTTGTCAGTTAATGGAAGTGTAATGTTGGATAAGGGGAAGGTAATTGAACTCAAATTTGATTGAATTAAGAATTTTAAGATCTTATATTGATTATACATACATCGACATAGATTGGTAGTTTCATATGTACTTGTCATTTTTATGTGCAAGGAATTATGAGCTATACGTCCTTGTTGACAAGGGCCACAACACCCGAAGCAGTACGTATTGGAACACTTGAAGGAGTAGGTGTTGAAGCAGCTCAAGGAGGAGGTGTCGAAACACCTAAAGAAGTATACATTGTTCATTTTATTTTGTGTTTGGTATTTATATGTTCCTATTATTGACAATTGTATGCTAACTTGGATCAATTTTATGTTTTTGTTCACATATATAGATTGAAATTACAAAA
>VDFB02363993.1:0-36253 GCA_007258455.2 Sequoia sempervirens | reverse complement strand
AAATTGGTCTTCCCTTGGTCTGAGACCAGAGGATCATTGCGAACATTTTCTTCATTACTTTCTTTTCTTTCTTCCCCTTGACAGTTTTCCAACCATCCTCCACCCTTGTATCCTCCTTCTGCCATTCCAATTCTTTATCAAGAGGGCTCCTCAAATCTCCATTCAGACTGCTAGTTGCTTGTCGATTTTGTCTTTCAGCTTTTTGTTTCCCAATTTCTTTCTCTTGCGACCTCATCACCCCTCTTTTCTCTCGACATTCTGGTGTTGTTGCCCCATTTTTTAAGTTCAACTCCTTTTCACTTCCGTTGGAAACAACATTATCTTTGTTCCCAACTGAACTCCCTTCCTGTGTCGGGACCTCACTCATTTGTTGTTGATCCTCCCTTCTAACATCTTGCACCAATGCCTTCCCTTCTTGCACTGGAGCCCCAGAAACCTGACTCTCCACTTCCCTGCTTTTCAAAAGATGGTTCTCTTTCCTTTCCTCCTTTTTTTCCATTGTTTAGTGTTGGAGAGTAGCATCCTTCCACCAAGAAGCAAATTTATTTGTTCTACGTTTGGCACATTAAGTATCCAAGTGCCCTATTTGAAAAAAAATTATGCACCTAAAGGGTACCCCTTCAAAATCTAGAGGCTGCGCCCAGCAACCTTTCGAAGTTTTTATCTAGACCTCTTCCGGAAGCTCCTTGGACACACCCATTTCCACCAAAATCCGAGCAAAGGTTGAGTGCAGTAGATTTGAAGAACCCTCATCTACCATTAGGAATCTTCCTAAGGAATTCCCTACAGCCTCCAAGCAAGAATCAAACCAAAATTGCAAGGGAAGGTTTGGAAGTCTCGCCCAGACATGAACCCTCTCAAATATTGTAGTGGTTGGGTTAAAAGTCGGATGCCATGGCTTTAACAACATAGTATACTTTTCTTCCCAATCCCAATGGTATTCACACAAAATCTTATTTCTATCCTGCTCCTTTTCAAAAACCACAATGAAAAAACCTTTATCCATGGGATATATTTGAACATACCCTTCCAAAACAAGCTCCCAGTGATTAGAGATCCATTGGTGAAGGTCAGTCAGGCTTGGCCAAAAACCCTTGAATCTCCCAATCAGGCCCAACCTAGAAAAAACTTTTTCATTGAAGGTCATTTCTTGATCCAACTCACTATCTAGCTCCACTATGACTGTTCTAGCTACAAGAAGTGAAATATGATCCCCTCCTCTCCTTCCTACTAATATTTTTCCTGTGTTGCTTCGATGTCTGAGAGGGTCCTGTTCTCCCAATCTCAGACGTCTTGGGCCCCTTGATACATCCATCTCCCCCTAAGCCACGAGCACCAAGATGCCCATTTTTTTAGCCTTGCTATGGAGGTAGGTCACCACCGTCCAAGCCTAAGTCATCACCGCTTTGACCTTTTGTCTTCTCTACGTGCTCTGCTTGGACATCTCTACCAATATTTTCCCCATTGCAACTTTCATAGCGCCAAATGCCATTGAACATGCCTTGAGATGCCTTCCCAAACGAGCTCAAACTAGGCAAAACCCTAGTCACTGCAACGACAGGAAACAGTCGACCGTTGGCCTCCATCCTCCACTAATCTTTGTGTATACCACTTTTTTGCTTTTTGTTTGTGCCACTTTTTCCAAATTTGTTCGTTATTGAAAAATTTGTGTGCTATTGCATTTTTTGCTTGCTATTGTTCAACACTATTAAAAAATTTGTTTGCTATTATCTTTCTGCTTGTGTAATGACCGCTATTGCGAATTTTTTGTGCTATTGAAAAATTTGCTCACTTTTGTCATCTTTTAACACTATTGCTCAAAATAACCGCTATTGCCAAAAATAGGGTCGCTATTGCTTTTCTTGATTGCTATTATCGAAAAAGTGGCCACTATTCTCAATGTTGATAGATTTAGCCAATTTTCTTACAGTCTTAGGTTCGTGATGTGATTTTCTAGAAAATTCTTAACGTCGTGGGTTGAATGTTTGCAGGAAGTTCTCAAACCGCTTTATTCTAGAGAGTGATGGTTGTAGTAGTTGTTTGACCTGATTGTTGTTTCTTTGAGGTGGAGTGATATTTCCTAGAAACTGGGGGCCTGTGATATATATGTTACATGTCAAACATTCGATGTCATAAGGAAATGATGACAACCCTTATAGAGAGATGGCACTCTAAGTCATCATCATTTCATTTTCCAATTGGTGAGGCAACTATTACATTGGAGGATGTCTGGAGGATTCTTCGTATTCCTATTCATGACAAGCTTGTTACCTACAATGTTGGACAGGGTACCCATGCTATGCAATGAGTTCTTGTCATTAGAAATCTTTATGTGGTGGACTCGGAGATAGACTTGTCTCCATTTTTTGACAACACATATCCTATTTCTATGGTCTTATATGGTTTGATTATGGTTCTTATGGTACCTAATCACAAAGGTCGACATTTTCCTATCGGCTGGGGTATCTACATTAAGCAGATGATGGAGCATGAGACTCGATATGCCTAGGGTCTATGTCTTTTGGAACACTTAAATAGATACATGCATGAGGCTTCCTATTGTAGCAGTATGGCCATTTTTGCAGGGATAACACTATTACATGTATGGACCTAGGAGCATATCCTAGTGACTAGAAAAGATGGTGTGTTGGAGTGAGATTCAAAGGATCCATATTCATATAATACTTAGATTTCATGCACTATACCTAGCCTGTCCAGTTACCTTATTGGCATTGCATTTTTTATGTCATGCCTGTATTTATTTGGACACCATGGTTAGGCTGCAAAGCCTAGCATGATGATGTGGAGCAACTACAATATTTCTATTAGACATGGTGGTTGATAGGCCATGTCGATTCTCTTCTTGAGTGTTACTTACTTGATCAGGTTCTCTATCAGTTTGGAGAGCGAAAGACACAATTTGGAGATGACTATCATGCCCATTTTGGGAGGACATCTCGAGGTTAGGGTGTGGGGACCACAAGCTTCTTTCACTAATGTTGTAGTTGAGTTTTGATAACTTACCCCATTTGGATGGGACTGGGAAGTAGGGTTAGCTAAACTTGGCACTACACATGACTATGATCAGTGGTGGGCTTGTTGTGTTTATCTTCATTTCACATATCCTATTAGCACTGGGCCAGTTGTGGGGAGAGTTGGTGTGATTGGACGGAGAGGAAAGTGACAACAATTGAGGATCACTATAGAGTAATTGGATAGAGCAGGGCATGATGGGTAGAAAGATCAACAGGATGGATAGCAACCCAATATGTTGCAGTAGGATCAATAGGTGCCATAGGGCTTTCCCCCTCACGGGGATGCAACAACAGTAGCAACACAAATATCCTAGCTGACTGCGGATAGGGATGCTCACATAATAATTGAGAGGGACACAAAGATTGTACGAAGATAGGCAGGTGAGGTACAAGTTGATTTCCTTACCATGGAGCGAGATGGATTCTGACATGAGAGAGACGCACTCAAGTAGGAGCTTGCTACAAAGTGACAACATATACTAGTTGCAAAGATTTCAGTTGCCTCCTCTATTCCCCTTGCTCAGTACTGGGCTAAGCGAGGCCAACTATTATAGAAATGTACCTACTATCAAATGCTTTATGAGGCCTTTGTTCTGAGATCACAAAGATGACCTCATTTTTGAGAGATGAGTACACAGACAGGTGTCGAGTCAGGTGGTTAGTTAGTTAGGTAGCCGCATTAGTCTCCATTCATCTTGTATCCATCTCCCCATTAGAGCCAGAAGCAGTCGAGATCTCCACCACAAGACAACCAGCAAGGTTGAGGGTGCTTGATCTTTATATGATGTTTATTGTTTCAGAGACTATATAGACCGTGATATTTTGTATATACATTCATCGACATAGCTAAGGCCTCGTTTACATGTATTTTTTTGTATATTTGGATATCACACATGTTACTTGATGATGTATATGGAATTCTGATTTTTTATGATAAATGAGATAACCATGTTTTGATTCAGCTTTATTATGTGTTATGAGATGATTATGGATAATGATTTATACATGCTTATTATTTTTGTACTTTTTTGATGTATGTATATGAAATGGATGGATGTATAAGTTATGTATCTATACGATGGATGATGATATATGATGGATGATGATTTATTATGTATACGATGGATGATTATATATGATATTAAGGTCATGATATGTACTGATGAATTTGTGGATGCAAGATGTATTTGGTACTAATGATGTGATGTAGGGTGGAGCTATTAGTTAGAAGTGTTTTATGATTTAGAGATGGATAGAAATTTGATGTTGTTAGTTACTAATGAGTTTTTCTTTTGCTTTCATAGAGGTTGCATATCTTTAAGAATCCTTATTGATGTAGAAAATAGACATAATACACTAGGGTAATAATAACCAAGGTGGCTTTGTATCTATTATGTGGACTTTGAATCTGCAAAAAAAGAATATTCTTGCTCATACCAGACATGCAAAAACCTTGTTAGAGTGTTTGGTTGAGTTGTGTCAAAATATTTAGGACCAGTAACACAAAGAGGTATGGAGTACCTAACATGCAACTACTACATGAATTACCTCAAAAAATCTTCCACACACAAAACAAAGCAAGTATTTTCCATGGTAGTATTGTAAAAAAATCTAACAAACAGAACAAAATAGAAATTGAATTTCAATATCTCCATTCCATTCCTCTCTAAATCCTTAATGGACATCCTTGAGAGATCTTGGGAATGTGATATTTAAGATAAATTAAGAAGATAATATCATAAAAATATAAATAATGCAATATCACTTGCGATAGATGTTTGTTGTTTCAGGATGTTATCTATTAGTGATGTCTATTGTAGGAATGTTTTATCCGTTAAGACATACGTTAGGATGTTGATGATGAATTATCGGTAGGTAGGTAGTTAATACTTTAGGAATTTTTTATCTTGGTAGTGATCCAGTCATTTCAATTTTTACTTTGGAAGTTTTTATTTTGATGTTTGCTTTGTTCATAGATTTCTTTGTCAAAGGTTGAGGGTGATGATTATTTATTATGGATGGAGAGTTTATTGTGGATAGGTGACAATGGAGGTAGGACCTTTTATAATTTTTTGAGTTATTTAATGTTGTTTTTGTTGTTTTTGATAAATTTAGAGACAATTAGGGGGACCTAAAGGGACTGACCTAGTACCTTAGGGGTTGATCAAAGATTATCCTTGCCTATGTGACAAACACAGAGACATCGTAGTGCGACTGTATTGACTAACACTATTTTTTGGAGTTTTCTATATTTTATGAATGTTTTGGATTTTGATAAGATATTTGGATGTTTTTGTTGTGTTTTGGGGGACTAACCTAGGGCCTCAAGGCTCACCATTGATGGCCTTGCGTACGTTATCCACGTAGAGGCTTGTAGTTCGCTTGTTTGATAGGAGTATGTTTTTGACCTTTTCTAATTTTTCAAATATTTTTGAATTTTTGATTAAGTTTAAATATTATGACGAACACCTAAGGGGACTAACCTAGGGCCTCGAGGGTTGATCAAAGATTAGCCTTGCCTATGTTATACACACAAAGACCACGTAGTTTGATTGGTGTTGACTTAAAGCATATTTTTTTGGGGATTTTTGATGTATTTGACTTTGTTTTGATTTTGTTTTCTTTTTGGATGTTTTCGATTTTGATAGTTTTTTATCATGATGGAATTTACAAGGATCCAATCTACTACCAGCTTTGGGAAGTTTCCCTTAGTTCGAGACAAGATTATGTTTGTTAGGGGAGACATATTTTGATGGTACGATGAGGTTCAACACTTGATTAGAGATCGATCCATGGTTTGATACACATTTTATTATGGGATGGATGGGGAAAATGTGATAGATAGTTTTGATAGATAAAGATGCAACTCTTATTCAAACGTAGTGCTTGTTTGTTAGGTTTTCACTATGGTAATGGTCCTAGAATTGCCACAAAGTATTTTTCACTTTAAAGGACATTTTATTTCTCTTTACTATTTTTCTTACTTTTTGATTTTTTTACCTTTTTTTTTTTTGCTTGGGATATTCTAATGCATTTACATATAATTTTTTTTGAGATGGATGTTGTTCAGAGGTTCAGCTAAAGGTTCTCCTTCAGGAGTAGCCAACTGATATGCTCCCAAGCCATATCTTGTTGTTAAGATGAAAGGACCTAACCATTTTGATTCAAACTTCCACTTCCCATCTTGATTTAGTTGGATCTTCTAATTCTCTTTCTGCACTAGGTCACAAACTTGGAAGTTTCTATTCTTGATCTTTTTGTTGTAACTTCGGTTGAGTTGATTCTAATAAACTTGAAGATGGTTTAACGTGCTCAAACATCTTTCATCTAGAAGTTCCAACTCATTCAATCTGGACACCCGATATTCATCATTGTTGACCATGCCTTTTAGGGATACTCGTAGTGAGGGGATTTCAACTTCAATAGGTAAGATTGCTTCAGATCCGTAGACCAAGGAAAAAGGTGTGGCACCCATAGGTGTGCAAATGTTGGTTATTTAAGCCCATACGACTAGATTTAGCTACAATGCCAATCATGACTGACGTCATTAATAGTATTTTAAAGGTTTTTTAGAATAGTTTTATTGGACGCTTTAGCCTGACTGTTTCCTTGAGGATAGTAGGGCGTTGAGAATCAATGTTGGATAGAAAAATTTGAACAAAGATCACAAAAATCTTAGTTTTTGAATGGGGTTTCATTGTTTGTTATGATAGTTTGGGGAATTCTCTATCGACAAATTAGATAATTCAAGATAAACTTGGATATCTATTTCCCTATGATGTATGTTAATGGAATTGCTTCTATCCACTTTGTGAAGTATTCAATTGTGGTGATAATGAACTTGTTCCCATTAGATGAAGCAAGATTTTCTTAGCAATTTCTATACTAGATTAGGTCCACTAGAGTGAGACCCACAAATACCTTTGTGCACTTCTTGTAAAGAAATTTGTGATTCTTCCATGTTGAGACATCAAAGTAATGTTCCGTCTAGATTTCATTTGTATAGGGTATCTCCTAAGATAGTGAATCAGGAAGTTCTATGGACAAAGGTTTTCTTTTGGTTTTTTATTAAGTTAGGGGGTATGATACCATGTTGGATATAAGAAAACATATCTTGGTACCATGGTGAGTTAGGACCAACAACATCAAAAACAAGTTTTAATTTTAGGATATCGAATGCTGGTGTAATTATTTTCTCCACGAGGAATTTGCATTTAGGAATGTTTTGTGGAATATTGAGGAGCGAACCTATTGTTCTCATATTTTTAGCTGCTCTGTTGTTGATTCTAGGAACTTGTTCAAAGGTGATGACAACAAAATACTGCTTGAAACTATCCACCATTATTTTATATGGCATTAGCTTGTTATCCTTCATTTCATATTCATCATTTACCTACCTTATTACCAGTTGGGAGTCTCCATAGACCTGTAGTTCCTTTATCCTCCATTCTACATAAATTTTTAATCTAGTGATTAGCACTTCATATTCAGAAATTTTATTAGTACATGGAAAGGAAATCCTATAAGCCTTAGGTATACTATCTCCCTATGGTGTGAGAAATAAGATACCAACCCTTGAGATGTGTTGAGTGTGGGACCCATCAAAGTATAAGGTCCAACGGATTGATTGCTCTATTAGTAGTATGCTTTTATCTAGGAATTGTGATACTAGAGGTTGATGATCTTCCATTGGTGTGTCTGCTAGTTGATATACTATTATTTATCCCTTTATGACTTTTCTATCGATGTACTCTATGTAAAAATCACTAAGTATCATTACCCACTTAGCGATCCTCCCTGTTAGAGCTACCTTTTCCAATAGATGCTTTAAGGGATCCACCTTTGATATTAACTTTACTTGCCTGTTTAGTATGTAGTGTCTCAACTTCTGTGCTGCAAAGATGATAGATAGGCATGCTCTCTCTATGGGTGTATAGTTTAATTCATATCCCACCAGGGTTCAACTGATGTAGTATATCACTCTTTCCTTGTTATTGTCATCCAGTTGTGCTAATAGAGCTCCTAAAGTTGTCGGTGTTGTAGATACATACAAGATCATTGCCTTATCTTGAATTGGAGGCATTAATATTGGTGGAGTGAGTAAATAATCTTTGACTTGTTGGAAAGCCTGATCACATATGTCATCCAACTTGAATGTTATGTTGTGTAACAAATGGGTGAATGGATGGCACTTGTCTACCAACTGTGCGATGAATCATTTGATGGATTGTAGTTTACCTTGTAGACTTCTCACATTCTTCAATGTTTTTGGAGGAGGCATTTCTAGTATAGATTTTATCTTTGTGGGATCTACCTCGATTCCTCTTCTTGATACTATGTAACCCAACAATTTTCTCGATGTCACTCTGAATACACACTTCTTTAGATTGAGTCATAGATTGTATTCTTCTAGCCTATCAAATACATTTTCTAGGTTAACCAAATGATCTTTTCTTTTGATGGATTTTTCTAATACGTCATCCAAATAATCCTCCATAGTGATATACAACATATCATTGAAATGGTGGCAATTGCTTATTGGTAGGTTTCCCTCGCATCCTTCAAACTGAATGACATGATGTTCTAGTAGAAGGTTCCCCATGCACAAGTGAAAGTTGTTTTATGTTGGTCATCAAGGAGATATTTATTTTGTTATATCTAGAGAAACCATCCATCAGTGGCAGTATTTCATGCCCCATAATTAGGTTTACAATCATGTCAATGTTGGGTAGAGGGAACTCATCCTTTGAGCACACCTTGTTGAGATCCCTGAAGTCGGTGCAGATTCTTATGCCCCTAGTGGGCTTTGATACTGGTACAAGATTAGATACCCACTCTGGATAGTCGATGGGTCTAATGAAGCCCACATCTAGAAGTTTCTAAAGCTCTACTTTAACCAAGAGTTCTATGTGTGGATGCATTTTACGTAGATTTTGTTTGATAGGTTTAGCTCCAAGAAAAATTGTTGGGTGATGTACTACCAAGCCAAGATCTATGTTAGAGTAAAGGTTTTAACTTAATTATGTTAATTAAGTTACCTTTATTCCTCTCTTAAGATTTCACTTTAGTTTGCATATTGTGACATTTAATAATTATATTAATTATTAAATTTCTACCTATTAGGGCTACTTTTAGGTTTTGCATGATCTCCTTTTAATGATTGATCTTTGTAAATATTTCATTCGATTTTTCTATTAATACATCTTTCATATTACAGAGCTTAAAACCCTCTTGTTTTTTTCTCCATTCTCTTCCCTGTGATAGATATCTCTTTGCATGTAGGTGTTCTTGGACTCTAAAGTTGGTTTTGACAACTTCTACATGGTATCAGAGCGTGGACCTGCTACAACCTATTCTTGTTTTGAAGAATTTGGAGCTACGAGGGTTTGATCTAGTTTTCACAGGTTTTCAGTTTGATTTTTTGTGGATCCGACATACTTCATTCTTTGGGTTCATTTTGGGCCCAAACGGACCTCGTCATTGGATTCACAGCACCTGAAAACCCCTATTTTCATATAAATCTTGACCATTTCGGCCACAGTTGGCTCAGAAGGTGAAAAACAATAGCCCTAGGGCGTACAAGCCCTAGGGAAAGTTTATCGAGGAAAAAAACACAAAAGAAATAAAAAAATAAAAATAAATCATTTTTTTCCATTTAAAAATTGTGATCCCCGTTTAAAAGAGGGGCACCGCCCAACCGCCACTCGACGGCCACCCCAACGCCACCCAACAGCCACCGGAGGGCCACTCGGCCAGCAACGCCACCAACCAAGGCCGCCAGCTCTAGCCTAAGCCCTCGTGGGCTTAATTGTAGCCCTGTGGTCACAAGGGTGACCAACACCCTGCCAACAGCCCCTGAGGGCTTTAATCTGCAGCACCAAGGTCATATAAGGAACCAAGGGCCACACCCCAGTACCCTGCCCGCCAGCCCCTTGGTCATCACGTGACCAGGGGCCGAAGATTTTTAGCCCCTGAGGGCTCAAAGACCATTGCATGTGCCTTTTTTAACCAACTTTCAGTAAAACGGGCATATCTCAGGCATTTTAGCTTGGATTTTTGAACAAAAATAGGTGTTGGAAAGCTAGCTCCGAGCCCGTCGTGATGGTGCAGGATTTTTTCCAAAATTTTGTAGTTTGGTTGCCTTTTTTTAGCAGTCAAAGTTAGATGATGCCTTTTGCACTCCAGGGGGCATAACTTTGTCATTTTTGCTTTGTTTTTCAAAAATGAATAGGCGTCAGAAAGATTTTCTCGCGCTTTATTCAGATCTTCTGTTATTTTTTCTAGAAAAATAATCAGGTACACAAGATTCAGTCAGAAGATTTTTTTTCTTTTTCCTACTTTTTCGCTAAAAAATCACTACTGGGGTTTGGTTTCTTGCATTGTGGGGGGAGTTTTTTTTCTTGCTTTCTGTCATTTACTTCAAAAAACTAGAAACTCTTCACATTAAACATTCATTAAAATTCTCCAAACATGGCCGAAAACCCTTCTTCTGTTGAACTTCTCACACCTCATAACTATCATACTTGGAAGGCATTCATGACACATACTCTTCTCATATCAAAGGGGTTGTGGTCCTGTTTAGATGTGGTTCAACCAGTTTTGACACGGCCATTTGAGGTTATGTAGCATAGAAATAAAATGGATGAGGCTATTGGTTTGATTTCCTTACATGTTTCAAACAGCTTGTTGTTTCATCTTGATGGGTGTAACAGTCCTCTTGAAATGTGGACCAAGTTCAATGATTTATTTGGTACCATCAATCAATTTCATGCAATACAGATTGAGGCAGAGTTGGCTTCACTTGTACCTGATTATGTTCCCTCTATTGAGGACTTTCTGATGAAATTCAAACAACATAGATCTCTTCTATAGGGTTGTGGTAAGAACAAAACTGATGAGGAGTGTATTTACCTGATTCTTTCTAAGCTTCAAGGTCCTTTTCAAATATTCTCTTCGGCATTTTATTCCACCATGGATGCATTGGGAAACCGCTTTACCATGCCTACTTTTGAGGTGTTCTGTGATCGGTTGACATGAGAGCAGGCCAAGATTTCATAGTTGGATGCTCTCACAGGATCTAAGAACCAAGCATTGGTAGCTCAGTCATCTAAAGGGAAAAATAAGAAGAAATTGAAGCCCAAGATAGATTCAACAGGAAATGAGAGTTCCTCCAAGCCACCTCCTAAGACTAATTCAAAACCATAGTTCAATTCTAAACAGGGAAAATCTTCGAAGTCTGGTGAGTCTTCCTCCAAGACTAAGAAGAAATCAGGTGATCCTTGCAATTTATGTGGCAAGGAAGGACATCCAGTTTCTAGGTGTTGGAAATGATTAGAGGCTTTAGAGGAAGCCATGCAACAACATAATATCACCTCACATCAGTCTCCTTCCCAACCCACAAGGAAAGGTCATGCTCTTTCTGCATGAGCATTGTCCTTAGGATCCACTTGGATTCTAGATTCTGGTGCTTCTCACCATATGACACACACACAAGATTTGGTCACTGCACTTGCCCCTACCGGCACTACACATATTGTAGTTGGTGACTCAGCACAACTTTTAGTTCAAGGTTCAGGTACTGTTTCATTGGATGGTGGTTGTCTTTAGGATGTGCTTCTAGTTCCTAACATTTTGACAAACCTTCTTTCGGTTTATCAGATTTTCCACTCTGGCTCTGGTATGAGAAGATGGACTCTTTCTTGCTTTCCTCTCACTTCACACGTTGTCATTCTGATCACACAGTGTATATTCAACGTCAGGAGGGTGATCTTTTGATTCTTGTGCTATATGTAGATGATCTCATTCTTATAGGTAGCTCATCCTCAATGATTCAGAGTGTTTAGAGAGCTTTGATGGAGTAGTTTCAGATGATAGATCTCGGTATTTTTCACTTCTTTCTGGGTCTATAGGTTATTCAGTCTTTGGATGGGATTTCCATATTTCAATAGAAGTATTCTCTTCATATGCTTCAGTGGATCCCACTTTATATAGGCAGTTGGTTGGTAGTTTGTTGTACCTGAAACATTATTGTCCTGATCTTTCCTTTGTGGTTGGCCTTGTTTCTTGGTTCTCCCATGATCCTCATGAGATCCATTGGCAAGTAGCCAAATGTATTTTGAGGTACATTCGGGGCACCACTCATTAGGGCATTCACTACACTTTAGGATCCCCTCACATTATTGGCTTCGTTGACTCAAATTGGGTTGGTGATGTTAATGATCGAAAGTCTACTTTTGGCTTTGTTTTTTGCCTTGGTTCTGGTCCTATCACATGTTCTTGCAAGAAGTAGTCTGCTATTGCATTATCATCTACAGAGGTTGAGTACCGCATTGCAGTATTAGCTAGTTAGGAGGTTTTATGGCTTCGACAGTTGATGACAAGTTTGGGTTTCCTCCTAATAGTCCCACTATTATTTGGTGTGACAATCAAAGTGCCATTCACATTTCCTGCAACCCAGTGGAGCATCAGTGAACTAAGCACATTGAAATCTACATGCACTTCATCAGGCAGTTGATTCAGGATGGTTCTCTCATCTTGGAGTACATTCTGATAGAGGAGCAGGTTGCAGACATCTTCACTAAACCTTTGGCATCTTCACGCTATCTTCAGTTGCGCTCCATGCTTGGGGTGAAGGAATTTGTCCTTAGGGGGTCTCAGTGAGGCCTTCCCTCATTTTTTTTTTTAGCATGTTTCTTTATCTCTTTTTGTAGAGGTGTTTTTTCCCACTGGGTTTTCTCCTTTACTCCGCTTTACAGAGATTTGGTTGTATTCGGGTACCTGATCATGCCTAGTTGTCGGGACCCAAATTTACTTTCATGCATTGTAGTTACTTTTGCTTTCTTGCACATGTTTGTAGTTTCACTTTTGCTCATCTTAAGGGGGGATGTTAGAGTAAAGGTTTTAACTTAATTATGTTAATTAAGTTACCATTATTCCTCTCTTAAGCTTTCACTTTAGTTTGCATATTGTGACATTTAATACTTATATTAATTATTAAATGTCTACCTATTAGGGTTACTTTTAGGTTTTGCATGATCTCCTTTTAAGGATTGATCTTTGTAAATATTTCATTCGATTGTTCTGTTAATACATCTTTCATATTACAGAGCTTAAAACCCTCTCTTGTTTTTTTCTCCATTCTCTTCCCTGTGACAAGTATCTCTTTGCATGCAAGTGTTCTTGGACTTTGAAGTTGGTTTTGACAACTTCTACAATCTAGCCCTGGAATGTCTGCATATGTCCATGCAAAGTTGATTTTTCGTTCATTGATAAATGCTGAGAAGTTTACCTTTTCCTCAAGATCTAGTGATGCTACATGATATGTGATTTTTGGTGTTTCTATTGTACGAACATTGATAGGTTCAATGTCTTCAACTAGGAGTGTTGATTTATCTTGATATTTTGTAGTGGGGAGATTGAATCCTCCATCTTCAGGTGTCTTAGAGAGTTTTTCACCTTCAGATGCATCCTTTTTTTTCTCTTTTCTTGATCCGATAAAGCCACATTGTGGTTTTCTTTAGGGGGTCTCTTTTTTATTTTTAAATTTTGTAGTTTATTTTTGCAACTGGAAGACACAATCTCCGCTCCAAAATATGCTCCTTGATCTAGTTCCATTACAAAACTTTCTTTATGATCTCCTTGCGGTATATCAGTTTGAAGTCCCATGAAATTTTCAATATCCTCATCATTCTGGAATGTGTCCAAAACAGGTGTATGATGTCATTGGTCCTAGTCTGTCAACTGTGGATAATGCAAGGATATTTTGTCATTAGTATTAGCAAAGCTTATGGAGGTTATAGCTAGGGTAGGGATATTTGTTTTATCAAGGCTCCATAAGGTTTCTAGGTTATACTCACTAGAGTCACAAGAATCCCATTCATACTCATTGGAATTTGTTTCAATATGATCATCATCAGATATAGGTTTGGATGTAGGTTCAACAATGATAGTATTTACATTGAGGTTTTCAAGCATGTTTTGGATATACAAATAGTCGTCTAGACGTTAGCAATTATCCAATGTCTCACAATGGTAGAAATAGCTCCTTCCTCATAAGAGATGTTTCTAGTATTTGGGGTAATCACATTAGATGAACCATAACCCAGTCCAAGATTCTTTAGGTGTTTTTCCATGATAACTAGTTCTCTTCCACCTTTTCCATGTAAACCAAGGCCTCCTTGTCCTGTGAACCCCATGCTTTTGGCTATTTGATATCCTTTTCTTATCTGATCAATAGGAAGGGGAGGTAGTGGTGGCTCTCGTCCTTCTTCTTTGTAGATCTAGGAAGATATGTCTTCTTCACATACTTCCTCATCTTGCATGTCTCCCCACTTGGTAAAAATGGTGGGTTTAAATATCATTGTTATAGCTTGAACATGTGTGATATCTTTCAGTCCTCCATAAGTCTTAGGTGTTGGGGGTAGCATTCCAATGCAAAAGGATTGGTTGAAATGATACCCCCTGCATCCTTTGTCAAGAACTTGGATCTTGAGATGAAATTTTTTGGGTTCAATTGATGGAGTTGCAGTGGAGGACAAAGATAGTGATGATGGGTCCACATATGAGAAAGAGTGGAAGGATATATCGTAGTTGGGTATTTGTAAAATCTTCTTGTACTTCTCCAATTTAGAATAGAAATGGAAAGGTTCGAGGTCGACATATATGGTAACTTCCTTATTTTCATCAGGAAATTTTAGGCATTGATGAAATGTGGAAGGGACTGCTTTTAAGGAATGTATCCATGGCCATCCCAAAAGAAGGTTGTATGGTAGCTCGAGATCAAGCAATTGACATGTCTCTACTATTGCTGGCCCAATTTGAACTGGCAGTCTGATGGTTCCTTCTAAGTTCCACTCCATCTCATCATAAGCTCTGATGGTGATGCTCTTGGTTTTATCTATGACATCATCAAAATAACCCAGTTGTTTCACTAATTTTAAGGTACAAATGTTTAGGCATGCGTCGTTATCTTTTAGCACTCTTTTGACTTTATGTTTGTGGACACAAACTTCTAGATAAAGAGCTTGATTATGGAAATATTTTTGCGGAAGGTATTTCTCATAAAATAATAAATGATGAGTGGAGGTGATGTTACTAACCATGGCTTGAAATTAATCTTTGTTGAGGTCATTAGGAACTCAAGTTTCAACAAGATATTTTTCTAGGATTTCTTTATGGGTTGGCGACAACTTCAACAACTCAAGGATGGAAATTAAGGTTGAAGTTTTCTTAAGCTATTCCACAATGCTATAGTCATTTTATGGCTTACTTGTGGTTTTTACTGGGGGTGGGGCTCCTTGGATTGTAACTCTCCCTCTTCAGGTAGTTACATTGCATTATATTCATGATTTCTTCCTAGTATGGTTAAAACTTGGATGGTATCATCATTATGAGAGATATTTCCTATGAGTTCATCATAAGAAAAGTTGGCCTTATGGTAATATTTCTCTTTTCCTTTGTTGTTTCCCCTTGAATGATCAGGGATTGGATCCTTCTAGATCTTTAGGTTTTTATTTCTAGGTTGATGTTCTATGTCAATCTGTAATACCCCCATGTTTCTGATACTATTTACTACTATTGTTTGCTTTTATATGTTAGTGTGATACTGAATTGTGATGGTGATTGATTCATTGATTTGGTGTGTGTGGTTGCGTAGTTTAGTTGATTGCTACAATTGATATTATTATTATTATGATTTATGATACTCTGTATGTAGGGTTTGGATTATTTTATTATGCAATGCTTTCTCTCTAATGTTTTATATGTCGATGTGATAATCCTATGGTGATCATGTTATTTGAATTCAGTATTATTTTATAATGCAATGGTTTAGTAATTAGTTATGATGCAATAGTTAAGTATCATGTTATCTTATGATCAATTTGGTTAGAAATGTTAGTTTGTTATTGATATTGTAATTGTTAGAATAGATTAGGTGAGAGGACAGTGTAGCATCACTCGTTCACGAGTGCCCTGCTACACTGCAATTCCTTCTCACGATAGGATGTTGATTATATATATATATACATGTGCTACTTGACATTTATTTGGATGCAGGATTGCAGGATTAAGTCTCGATTCCACCTGCTTCGGCAGGACAGGGCGAGCAATAAATTAACCCAACGGGTAAAAATGTTGAAAAAGGGAGTAGGTTTGGAAGCGTCCCCGTCCCAAGTCCGTCGTCTGTTGTGAGTCGTGTTATGACTGAAGTTTTCGTTCTCGTTGATTGTGTAGTTTGATTGTTGAGGTATTCATTTGGTTTATGGTTCATGTTTATTTAATTAACCTTATTTTATAAGATAATGGATTAAAGTTGTTTAGTTGTTTGATTTAATTGTGTGTTAGTTGAATATTAAATTTAAATATATTATAAATTAAAAAGTGATTTAATTTATTAAAAGAGTAAATAATTATTCTAAATTAATATTGTTGATAATAATTAAATTAAATAAATAGTGTTGAAGATAATTAAATAATATCTTTTTATTAATATTAAATTAGCAAATCATGTATAGATAATATCTTGATTAAATAAATTATTTTAATTAAAATTTTAGATAAGTGTGCTTTTAAAAGCTGGAAAAAGGACCAATTAGAAGAGGGGATTTTTGAGAAAAGAAAGCAGAAAAGCTTTACTGATATTATTAATTATTTTATTATTTTGATGAGGGATTCACACACAGAAGTTTTGGGGGGCTCTGTTGTTTTTGGATCTGGAAAAGAAACATAAAAATCAAAAGAAAAGAATTTGTGTTAAAAAAACCTTGAAGAAAATAATTGATTTAAAGATAGATAGATTCAAAAGAACGTTGAAGGCAGAGGATCGAGAAAAGAGAGCTGTAAGAGGAGATCGAGAGGAGGCTACAGAAGGGTTTCTTCTTCAGACGAAGGACTCCAGGTTCCATAAAATTTATCATTTATTTTTATTTTTATTTTTATTTTATTTCTGTAAAGAAAATCATGTCTGTAATACTTTAAATCAATAGTTTGTTTGAAAGAGGGTTTTGTTTGGTTGTGTTATATTCTTGAATGATTTCTATTGAAAACTATATTAAATCTTCTGTAGAAAACTTTCATTGAACCTATTCGAAACTTTTCAATATAGGTTAGTAGTGAAAATTTATTGTATGAAATAAAACAAAAACCATCATTGATTGAAGATCGAATTTACTTGTCAGATCTATTTTGTAATTATTGAAAAATCTTTTAAAAAGCTTTATGAAACATAGTGGTGAAAAATAATTATTTTGAGAGAGAAAATCCTTTTTGCTTATTGATTATATTTGTATTCTCAAATCTGTTCTGAAAGAAAACAATTTATTTATATAAATGTATTTTTGAATCTCTGAAAATATATATATAACTTTCTGGTTTGTAAAATTTGTGCATATAAATATATTATATATATATATATATATATATTTTTTTTCGAATTTATGATACTATGTAAAAAAAAATAATAATAATAAAAAAAAAAATAAATAAAAATATTTAAGTATTTATTTATTTTATTGGAAATCGTATTCTGAAGAAACGAAATTTATTATTTTATGTTTTCTTATTTTATACACTTGTTATTATTTGTTTAAATAGTTTTCCGTGCTGTGTGTTGGACGGAAGTGTGTTTTTTTTTAAAAAAATAAATATAAAAAGAAAATATAATAAATATTATTTTATTTGTTATTGGGGAAGGTGGGAGGTCGGCCCAGGCCGTACCCCCACGGACCCGGCCTGCTGTACGCAGCCATCACCGGCTGCGCACAGCAGTCGAGACTGCTGGGTGGGGACTGCGTACAGCAGTCCCCTCACTACTTTTCTTGGATTCTATGCGCCCTTTTGAATTAAATTTCAATTTGTTTTTTTATTATTTTTATTTTTTTTTGTTTTGTATATTTATGTATTAATTAATATATATATTGTAATATATATTAAATAATATATGTTAATTAATATATATATTATAGTATATATTAAATAATACATAATAATTATTTAATATATATATATATTATAATATGTATATTAATTTTATATTATTTTATATATATATATATGGATTATTGAGAATTTTTATTTAATTTCTTTTATATAATGGATTTTAATTATTTGATATTAATATATATATAGGATTGTGGATAAGAATTCATTATGATTATTTTTAGCAATTTTTAATAATATAGATTAATTGAGGAGATAGGGAATATGCTGAAAGAGTATTATTAAATTGAATTAGTTAAAATTAAAAGATGCAATGTTATATTGTAATTGTGTAAACTATATGCTTAAAATTTAAATGAACTTTCTTGTGATATTGATTTATGAAATGGGTGAAATTTATAGTTCTTGTAGTTGGTTTATGATTTATGCACTTTTGATAATATTCATTTTGTTTATATTGATTTTCTTAAATTCGGATTTGGGTCAAGTAGGGAACCCTAGAATCAATGTATTATGTTATAGGTACTTGAATTGTGGTTAGGTTTCCAGAGGTGGGGATTACAGTTGTGTAATTATGAGCTCGTATTTTGATGCTTGGTCTTTATTTTGGTCTTGGTTGTGTTTTAGTTTGTACTTGGATTGTATCGGTTGTGAAGGTCATGCATAGGATTGTGGGCGAGATGGTTAAGCCTCGCGGATGATTTATTGGATTAGTTCAGTGTTTTCTTGTTGGTACAATCATGTGGTGTTTGAGAGTTTAGTGTTGAGTGATTAGAGAGAGTGGCTCTAGTGGGGGGCCGGCGCACAAAGGGGCTGTCAGGGTAACCCACATAGAGTTAGATTAATCAGTGATAACTTAAGTAATAAACCTCGGGTGGGGATTAAACACTAATAAGATAATTGTGAAGCATCATCCGCCTCTTAGTGCTGTCACAGACTAAAGGGGACTGAGAAGGCCGTGGTTGGCAAGGTCATTGCCTTGTCTTCACGAAAGGTTAATGACTCCGCATGAGTAACCCTATGGAGCGGCGCCTTGAGATAGGCTGTCAGGAGAACCATAGATGGAAGCGGCACCTTAACTTGGTTGTCTGGAGAATCCATGTAGAGATGAAGGCGGCACCTTGTGATAGGTTGTCTGGAGAATCCATGTGAAACCATGCGATGACACTCTCGTCTAACATTCTATTTGTGTTGAGTTACTGAAGTCCTCTGGAAGTGATTTATTGTTTTCTCTTTGGTCATGGTTAGAAGTAGTATTTGATATTATGTCTTGAGTTCATTGACTGTTGTGATTATGACTTGTTGATACGTTCTGAAGTGGTTTGTTGTTGTGCCTTTTGGATTTGTCGTTGTAGAGTTTCTAAGTGGTCTTTGATGTTAAGTTGTCTGTCTTTTGGAGTTAGTCTTTGTTATTGTTAGGTGTACTTGGTCGGGGACCCTTCCTTGTCTACTCTCAGCACGGGGGTGGTTGGGTGGAACGTGCTTCGCACCCCGTTGGGTTTCCCCTTTCTGTTTCAGTTATATCTTTTATTGCAGGCTTTTGGAGGATGTCGATGATCCAGTGATCCTTGTACCAGATGTATGTTATACTTCGGATGAAATGTAATCATTGATGTATTGTCTCCCACGTGTGTTGGGATGACCATGTTGTAAATTGTATATGTAGTTATTGGGATGTATGTTCAGGCAGTTGTATTTTACTATCATTTGGATGTGATGTATATTCAGGCCTTGTATTTATTCAAGAACTGTCACTTGTAATAGTTGGTTATGTTATGTTGTATCTATCGAAATATGTAACACTTTATATCTGTATAATTACATGTATTGTCACATGTGCATATGGTATTAATATGGTTATTGTTAATGGATATTTTAAATGATGAGATGAGAATGAATAGATTTATATAATTGTTTAATTATTGTTTATTCTATTATCGTTGTTATGGGTTAGAATAGTAATGTCACTTCGTGTACCCCATTGGAACTAGTTGTGCCACATAATACATTGTTGTAATACTTAAGTATGTTTATTATATTCTTTAAAAAAATTGTTCCGTTGTTATTAGTTCCTTTGGGGTTCGCCGCATGGGTGTTACATGATCTCCCTTTTCAATTAAATATTGCATGCTATTCTTGAGTCTCATGCAATTGTTAGTGGTATGCCCCTTGATTTTGTGAAATTCACATTGGTCGTTCTCGTTATACCAAGGAGGTTTGAAGTTAGGTTCTTCATAGTTTTCTCTATCATTAATCTTGATGGACTAGTTTGTGCATAATCACCTCAAGGGATTCTCCCAATGGAGTAAATTTTCTTCGCGGTTGGTCATATTGTCTTGGTGGTCTCCTTTCATTATCCTATTCTTGATTTTTATGTTGGTTGTTGGGTTGGTTGTTCTAAGGATAACTGAGTTGTTTGTTCTATTGATAATTGAGTTGGCTGTTCTATGGGTTTTTTGGAGCATAAACTTGTGTTTTTTTAACCTATTTTTTTGCTATATTGGGAGTTTGTATGTTCCATATAACATTAGCATCAACTACTCCATCATTGGTTACATTCTTGTTCTTCACCCATATCTTGGGCTTTGCATTTGAAGTAGAAGGTCGATCTTTAGGTTTGTAAAGTTTCATTACTCCTCTTGCAATGAGGGCTCTTTCGATGAGTATTCTCTTTTCAATATTTTCTTCAAAATTACTTGGATATAACACCGTGAGTTGGTAATTGATATCTGCATGTATGTTGGATATAAAAATATCTACAAGTTGTTTCTTTGGAATGAGCCACTTACATTTTCTCTCTTTATGCCTCCATCTTTGTAGGTATGAAGCAAATGATTCACCTTTATTTTGTTTGATTTTATAGAGGTCGGTGATCGTAATGTCTTGTTTTATATTGTACGAGAAATGGTTGAAAAATTTATCTGACAATTCATCAAATGTTCTAATACCTAGCGGTAAACGAGAGAACCAATATATAGCAGGCCCACTAAGACTTCATGGAAAAAGCCTCATTAAGTAGGTATCATTTCATTGTAGTTCCATGAAAGATACTGAAAATTCATGCATGTGTTCTATTGGATCTCCTTTCCCCCTATACTTTCCAAATTTTGGTATTTCAAAGCCTTTGGGGAAAGGTACCATGGATAAATTTTGATCAAAAGTATACAGACAAATATCCTATAGAGCATAGCTCTTTTTTGGCTTTCCAATTTTTATATCCAATATAATTTGATTGAGTGTTTGTAGTTGCACATTTATGTCATTGTTTGGTGTTCTTGCTTGAGGATTTTGGGTATTGTAGATTTGTTGTCCCATAACGTTTGTTAGGTCGTAAATAGGATATTGTGTAGTCATGGGACCTTGAGGACTAGGTTGTGTATAAGGTATGTTGGGTCCTTGTTATGCATAAAGGTAGGTTAGGTCCTTGTTGTGTACGCTAATATTCACTTTGAGGTGTTCCTTGGTATTGACTTTGTTGTCCTCCTTTATACTAATTTTGTGGTCCTCTTGTTGTTGTTGAGGGTTTTGATTTTGGGCTTGTTGAATAATGTGTTGTTGAGTTTGGGGTATACTTTGGTAGCCTTTTTGTGGTATCCCTTGTTGTTGTGAATGTTGTTGAAGGGTACCTTTGTATTACATTGGTGGTACACCTTGTTGTTGTGAATGTTGTGGAAGGGTACCTTGATAGTTCATTTGTGGCACACCTTGTTGTGGTTGATTTTGTTGAAGGGTACCTTGGTATTGTGTTGATGGTACACCTTGTTGGGGATTTTTTTGAAGGGTACCTTGGTATTGCATTGACAATACACCTTGTTGATTTTGTTGAAGGGTACCTTGGTATTGTGTTGATGGTACACCTTGTTTTTGTGGATTGTGTTGAAGGGTACCTTGGTATTGTGTTGATGGTACACCTTGTTGTTGTGGATTGTGTTGAAGGGTACCTTGGTATTGTGTTGATGGTACACCTTGTTGTGGATTTTGTTGAAGGGTACCTTGGAATTGCATTGATGGTACACCTTGTTGTGGATTGTGTTGAAGGGTACCTTGGTATTGCATTGATGATACACCTTGTGGATTTTGTTAAAGGTTACCTTGGTATTACATTGATGGTAGACCTTGTTGTTGTGGATTGTGTTGAAGGGTACCTTGGTGTTGCATTCATGGTACACCTTGTTCTGGATTTTGTTGAAGGGTACCTTGGTAATTCGTTGATGGTACACCTTATTGTGGATTTTGTGATAATTTCCCTATGGGTATTGTACATTGTTGGAAGGGTCAATTTATGAGGCATGTTGTGGCATGTATTGCCCTTGTAATGGGTTTCTACCTTTTGGGTCCATTGGAAGGTTTTCTATGTTTTGCATAGTGTTGTGTTGTGTTGTGGCATGTTTTGGGTTGTATTTCCTTGATACTGTTGTGCTACAATTTCTTATGCAATTTCGGATGGTGACCTAAATAATGGGCTATCCATAGGTTTCATTTTAGCTTGATCATTGTTTTGTGAAAACAAGGGTGGTATGTTGGGATTTATCATTGGTTTTGGTACTTGTCTAACTACTATTTGATCTCCTAGTGGAATGAGATTTGGATCTTTTAGCATGTCCACACTGAGGTCTATGGGTAGTTTAGCACCACTTTTTGCAAGTGCAAGGAAATACTGGTTTGCATTTATCCCAAGTATCTTGTCCATAAGATTTTGCATCTTAGGATTTTGGGAGTGTTCTAAGATTCTTTCCTCAGTAAGTTCCTTGTCACTATCCTCTTCTTCTACGGTGTAAGTTTGAGAATCACGAGGTTGGTTTTTTCTATCAATTCCCTCTTGATGTTTAAGAAGTATTTTTTCCTCACTAGGTAGTTGATCTTGGTTTGCTTTAAACATGGGTTCTCTTTGAGGAGTTGTAAGGTCATTTGGGTTGTAACCCCATGGTAGGGTTTCTTCATTGGTGGTGTTTGTCATAGGTGCACTTGAACTACCTTTGTTGGCTTCCATATTTTTCTTGTGTTGAGGTCTTGTGGTTGTCATAAACAAGTTCCAAGACCTTGGGAGATTTGGTGATCACTAACTATGTAATGGAATGGTGTTTTTTTTTTTGGTATTTTTTGTTTAAAAAGAATGATGTATGGAGATGATGTAAAAGAACCTTTTATTCAAAGGTGTTGATGTTTTTCTATGGATTGTGATTCTTAGGACCCTAAAGTATGATTTATGTTGGGTGGATGTTTTGGAGATGATGCTAACTTTGGAACTCAAAGTGTACAATACTTGGACCAATATTTTACTCTATTTTTCTAAAGGATATGTTGAGGATCTACTTGAACTAGCCTTGAGGTTGCAAGAAAATGTTAATATCTTAGAAATTGAGAGAAAGGGAAAAATCTACGTTTGTGTTTGATTTGAAGCCTAAAACTAGGTTGATTGTTTTGATTTGCAAATGGGTATGGAAAGATGCAGATATGAATTGTTTGGAGGTCTGAATTTTTTTTTTTTTTCAAAAAGATGGATGAGTAACCAGTTTTGGATCAATTTCTTATTTGCACCAGAAAATAGGACAATAGCAGTAATATTTAGAATAGTAGCATTTGGAATTTAAGACAACAATGATCAAACTTAGAGAAATAGTGGTCTCTGTTTCAAGTTGTGACTGGTAACAGAGAAAACAATAGCAATAATTTTGACAGAAGTGGCCCTGTTTAGGTCAATTGTGGCTGAAACTTTAGGACAACTGTTGTAGGTTTGGTCAAAAGAAGTCTTTGTTACAATTTCTCTTATTGGAAAAATAGTGAAGCCAATAGCGGAAGATTTTTCAAAAGCAGAAAACCTTAGGTTAATAGCGGCTAATTTTTAGGACAAAAGTGGCCAAAAATTAGGATAGAAGTGACAAAAATGTCAATAGCAGCCATGTTTCTAGTTTTTTCTAGTTTTTTTGTTTTAACAATAGTTTGGACAAGTTTACAATTTTGATGTTTGGTTGATTTGATTTTTTTGAGAATTTTATCTGAGATTTGACAAGTGATAATGCACATCAATCAAAAAATGTGTATAAAATTGATCGTAATGCTTTGATGATAAGGGGCCAAAATCAGCCCATGTTTAAACTGGTATCAACATCGAACCATATCAAGCAATATTATCCCTAAGGTCAAATTGGCCAATGGAAACACTTTTAGGCCCAAAACTTGGAAGCTCCTTCAAAGTAAGGTAGGGACACCCTTCATAGTGTATACACTTAAGCCTTTCGAGAATGGATAGATAGGGGCCTCTAGGAGTGGAAGGATGACCCAATCACCCTCTCCCTGAAAAGTTACAAGTAGCAAGCTACAAGTAACTTATACAAACCAGATATTTTTGTATCAATTCAAGGGAGTTCCTATGGTGAGTAAAGTTCTTTAGAGTATGGAGCACATCTTTTGCACTAAACCATGTCACCAAGTAGAATATCTCAAGCAAAGGGTGGCTTTCTACTATAAAGTTCTTAGTCACTGCTTAGGGGATAGCACCTAGCTATCATCCAACAAGCCACTAAAGGCTTTAACCACTCCTAATAGGGGCTCTATATACTTGAAGGTACCTCCCCATTCTGAATGACACTATCAACCAAGTATTCGCCTATTAGATCTTGGTGTTTAGCCTTGATCGATTTATATAGCGGCCTAAGGTAAATACCACTTTGAGTCGCCTTGAGTTCTCTAATGTGGGATGTATCTCAAGGCAGGCCCGATCTAAAGGTAATGCTTTGTAAAAAAAATGAATGTAAAACCAAAAGTTATTTTCATCACCCAAGATCATCAAAAGACGCGAGGGGAGAGGATACAAACTTAGTTTTCCAAGCATAGTGAACATGGCATACAATTCATCGCAGTTTCTTTTAAGTCCCAAAATTTGAAATGTGTGAAGATATCAATTCAATTTTTAAGTACACCAATTTCAAAGCGTTTTAGACTTAAAGCAAGATATAACAATGTGAAAATAAAAATTGATTTGTTCAATTTTATAACACCAAAAGAAATGTTTCTAATTAAGTTGTTCCTCTTAAAGGGTCAACAAATGAAACTATGTTCACTTTTACCAACATCGAAATGAAAAACATTCAATTTTAGGAACATCAATTGAAATGTGTGAGTTTCCTTGTTCAATTCTTAAGCACCAAAGTGAAATATGAGTTTTTCCTTATTCATTTTTAAAAGCACCAAAGTGAAATATGAAAGTTGCCTTGTTCAATTTTAAACACCAATTGAAATGTGAAAGTTGCCTTGTTCAATTTTAAACACCAATTAAAATGTGAAAGTTTCCTTGTTCAATTTTAAACACCAATTGAAATGTGAAAGTTGTGGGTTCAATTTTAAACACCAATTGAAATGTGTTTTAACTAAGAAAGTTTTTTAAAACTGAAATGGCCTTGGACCGTTCACCAACCCTGCAATCAAACTATTAGTTGTTCTCATGAAAACTCACGTCATACTCCTGCAAGGGTTGCACCAACAATGTTAAAAACTTCCCAAACACAACAAACAATCACATGTTAGGGTTAGGAAAATTGAAAAAATAAAAAAAATACTTGCAAATTGAAACAGAATGAAAAAAAACAATAGCAACAATATTCAGGACAGTAGCAGACTTTATATTTGGAAGGCAATAGCAGTCCAAAAAAGTGCAACCACAGACCTATTTAGTGCAATAGTGGTCTTTCCAAAATCAACTTTGTTAGAAACCTGCAAGACAATAGAGGTTGAAAAAGTCAATAGTGTACCTATTTAGAGCAATAGCGGTTGAAAAAAGTATAGCTGTGGTAAGAACATGAAAGCAACCATGTGAAAGTTCTAGAACTTCTGCGTGAAAATGATCAACAACATTTTAGAAAAGAACGTCAATGTTTTGGATCCTACAATTGCTCAAATAAACTCACGAAAACATTAACGTTAAGGACCTAGGTCCCACTAGGCGTGCCAAATGTTGTAAGGGGGAATAAAGAAATAGGAAAGCAAGAAAATGAATTAAACTAGATCAATTCAAAACAAGATTAAATTCCAACCATACTCATGAAATGAAGTTCTAAAATAACGAAATCAAAAAATGTAATCTTAAAGATAACATAAATTGAATTCAAAACCTTAAAAGCTATACCATCCCATGTTGGAGTTGTGTTTGTATTGACGTTTGGATGTCGGATTGCTTGATTCAATACAAAGCCTCCATTATTGTTGCAAAAGCTTTGATTTGTGTTGATAATGGTGAACTAGAATGTGATAATAACTCTCAATGTGCTCAAGAGATAATTGCTCAACGCTTCGATGTGAATATTCTAGATAATTTGTGAGAGGGTAGAATATTTTTTTATAGATTTCCTTTTTCAAGATGAATGATAAAGATTTCATAGTAAAAGATCTTGATCAACGGTTGAGAACCGTTGAGAGGAAATAGATTGGAAGAGTTAGTGGTTTTAGATTGGAAAATTTAATTTGAGTGGTTAGTGGGATTGAAGAAATCAACGGGATTGGTTGATGGGATTGAATAAATCAATGGGATTGTAGAATAGATGAGTTAGTTAACCAATTAGAGTGAGAAATCAGTGATCGTGATTTTCTCAATGAAAAGAGGGTGAGGATAATTAATCAATATTTAGGGATGAACGTGCAAGTCATGTTCAACTTTAAAAAATAAAATTGTATTTGTTTGTTGACCTTTTTGAATGATATTGAATAATTAATTTAATTATTCAAGTTTAAAAAAGGATAAAGTGATTTAAGTAAATTATTAAATGATAATAATTTAATAATTTAATTGATTTAGATAAATAGGGTATATTAGCGACATAATTAAATAATTTTGTGTTTATTTAATTAATCAAGAGGAATAATGTTAAATTAATAATGAAATAGTGAATTAATTAAATAATTAAAGATTATTTAATTAATAGAGGAAACTAGAGTTTAATGATGTAAATGATGTGAAATGCAATTAGATTAATGATAATGATGTCGATAATGAAAAAAAGTCATTTAGGATGTGTGATATGTGTTAGGTCATTTTTACGTGTCTACAAGTACATGACTTTAATCCATCAAAGAATGCATATCGAGTGGTGAGTTACAAAAATTGTCAATTTATCATTTGTTTATCATTTAGCCTCTACCCAATTAAGGGTAAGCTCTCTTTTTATATCATTATATCCATTATGGAGGTATAAATATGACTTAGGAAAGAACAGATATGACACAACCCTTACCCCTCTCTCATGTGTGCAAGTTAGAAATCCAAAGTAAACTAGAGGAAAATTTGAACACTAATTTCGTATTCATGCATTCAATCCCCCTACAAGTCATCAAGTCAAGGAAAGTTGATTTTATTAGTGACAAAGAAATTTATAATAGTGATTTTAGAGGAGAAGAGAACATAAACCAAGAGCAACAAGAAATTGAAATCATATCTTGAGTAGCTTCTACCCAGTTTAGGGTGCCCAACATCCCTGTCTAGCTATTTTAGGCCCAAATTTGTATGCTAGGTTCTCCTATGTCTGACCTCTACTATTTTGAACTCTATTTTTGTTTATCATTTTTGTGTTTTGCAAAAATGGTGCAGGGGCACCTACACCTTGTGATCAAAGAAAATTGAGTCTTGAAGGTTCAAAGGGTCAATCTGAAAGTCTTTTAATCAATAAGCAACGAGGAAGTTGCAAAATATGATGAAATGTAAAGAGTTGTCAATCAATGTCATGATGAAAAATGAGGTTTAGGTGGATGTAATGTTTCTTTTCAATGTAAGGTCATCCTAATAAGGTCTAAAATATCATATAATATGTATTTGGGGATGTTTAGTGTCTTAGGAGGTCAAATAGGAGAAGATTGTAAAAGTTGTAAAATGTTGTCAAGAGCAACATTTACAAAAAGAATGCAATTTAGAAGTCATTAGAGTATAAAAAGTTGTTAAGGGAAGTTATACACATTGGAGGGGTTTTTTGAAGTTTAAAAATGTATAAGAACATATTGCAAGCCCGGATGAAGGGTTAATGAATGCATTTTTGAGGAGTATATGCTTTATTTCAACATCAAATCTATGATTTTCATTATTTTTCCTGAGTTTTCTTGACTGTGTACGACCAACAAGGACTCTATTTGATCCACAACTCACATAATTGTGTGGAAATAGGTGATAGTGTTCTTTTTTCAATTGTTTTGAGGGCCTCCTATTGATTTTTGTTGAAGTAAATTCCTCTTTTCTTGCACTGCCTGTAGTAGGCCACCAGGGTCTAGGTTTTCACTTTATTTAAGAATGGATCCTTTCCTCCTACTATGGTGACCTGTGATTTGGAGGAAAGGCCTATACCATGTTGTTTTAGGTTCCCATGCTTTATTGGAATCTTAGCAAGGTGTTTATAGGGCTGGGAGGTGATTCCCTAGGCTGGGAAATGTGGATTTTGACATGAAAAAGAGAAACTAAGGTAGGGGTTTTGAAAACTAATGAAGTTAATGAACTTGTGAGTGTTTGTAAAGTTTGTGCAGGGGTATTAGGAGGTGTGTGGATCATTGGATGGATTTGGGAAGCTTTGGAATTGTGAATTCCATCAAAACCCTTGGTTTTTGCATGTCTAAGGAGGGTTTCATGGGGCAGCAGGGTAATGGCCTTATATGGGAAAAATGATCACAAAATTTGTGGTTTTGCATCATGATTAATGATTTTTGTGGTGTTTTTAAGAAGATCAGGTGTTTAGAGAACACTTTCTTTGCAAAAGTGGGCTGATTTACTAGCCCTAGGTAGTAGCACGTTATTGAGTCCCTAACTTGGTCCAAAAGAGTTGATATGGATTTTCATGTATGTTGTATAACCCTGAAAAGGGTATTTGATTCTCCATTTTTTTTGTGAAGTGTTTTGGAAAAAAATAGGGAAAAAGCTCTTAAACTGGGTTGCCTATGCTACAAGGGAAGCGTGCTCAAAAGGTGAATTTTGATGAGTTCTTTGAGATCTATTTTAAAATTGATTTGATTTTCTTTTGTTTAAAATTGTGAGAAGGTTTCCACCCCTATTCTACATCAAAGTGGTACCAGAGCAAGGGAGTATGTCTCTTGTCAAAAAAGGTTGAAGTTTTGTGTGTAAGAAGAAGGTAATTGGAGGAATCAAAATTCTTCCTAAGGGGAATGTTGTTGCAAGGAAGATTGACAACCATGACAAAGAAATAGAAGCCCTGAAGTAGGAAATTGTTGTGATGAAAGCTAAAGGTAGGGTTCTTTTGGAAGAAAGTGATTCTGAAGAGGAAGAGACCTCTAGCGAAGAAGAGGAGGTGGATCCAAATGATGTGAGAATGATGAAGCTTTTGAAGGATGTGAAGAAGGATAAAAATGAATGTTCCTATGTATGGAGGAAAAATTGACAGTGAAAAGCTCTTGGATTCGATTGGAGCCATGGAAACTATTTTGATAGTGAAGACATTGATGAAGGACATAAGGTGAAGAAGGCCAAAACAAAACTGAAAGGACATGCTTTGTTGTGGTGGAATTTTGTGCAAGAGGAAAGGGAGAGACAAGGAAAGAGCAAGATCACTTCTTGGGAGAGGATGAAGACCAAACTGAAAGGTAAATTCCTTCCTTGTGATTATAATGTTCAGTTGCTTAAGAGGTTACAAAATATTAGACAAAAGGATTTAGATGTGCAAGCATATACTGAAGAATTTTATAGGCTATGTATAAGAGCTAAACATGAAGAAGATGAGGAAGAAATGGTTTATAGGTACTTGAATGGCTTGAGGTATAACATTCAGGATGAGATCAGATTGTTGGCACCAAAATCAGTTGAACAATGCTTTCAAATGGTAATGAGGGCAGAAGAAAAACTCAAGAGGAGACAAGAGAAGGCAGCAAGAGGAAGAGGAAACACTTCTAGGGGTAGAGGAACTACTTCAATGTTAAGGCAGACCAAGGAAGACCTTGAATATGTTGATAATAACAAGGAGAAAGCACCTCAAGCAAGAGGGGGATGGAGAGGTGGAAGGACAAACTTTAGACAAAGGAGAGATTTCAGTGAGTTTGCAGGGAGGTGTTATAGGTGCAATGAATTTGGACACCCATCTTTCAAGTGTCCTCAAAACCAAAGTTCAACTTCAAGTGGTGATAGAAGGAGTGAAAGAAGAACACAACTAGTCCAAGAGGAAGAGTGTGAAAGTTCAAGCAGACCTGCAGACCCAGAGGTGGGAGAAGCACTCGTGATGAGAAGAACCTTGTTGCAAGCACCTAAGGAGGAAGATATGAACCAAAGAAGGAATCTCTTTAGAACCTCATGCAAATGCAAAGGTAAAGTGTGTCAAGTTGTTATTGATTCGGATTCTTAGGATAACATGGTGTCTAGGGAGATGGTAGAAAAATTAAATTTAGAGAAGATACCTCATGTAGCACCTTACAAAGTTTCTTGGGTGAATGATAGTCAAACTTTAGTGGTAAATGAACAAGCCTATGTAGATTTCCAGATTGGGGAGTACAAAGATAGGGTCTTGTGTGATCTGTTACCAATGGATTGTTGCCATTTTCTATTGGGGAGACCATGGAAATTTGATAGGAGGTCTATGTATGATAGTAGAGAAAACACATATACTATCAAGAAGGATGATAAGAGTTTCAAGTTAACTCATTTTCAAGAAGGTGGAAGAGATAAGGGAAAGTCTAAGGTAGTGATGTTTGGCAAGAAGGAGCCTTTAAGGCTTGAGGACAGTGAAAAAAAAATGTTTGCAAGTATGGAGCAAGTTAATGGTGATAGGAAAACAGGTAAGGAGCAAAAGCATGATGCAGGGATAGCAAGAAGCCCAGTGGTATAAAAAGTGGAAGATGCACTTTCATATAAGTCTGGTATAGTTAAGGTAAGTGGAAAAAAGTCTACAAGGCACATGGAAAATGGGGTAAGATGTTTGAGGGAAGGTTTGTGAAGCAAGATGGAATCATAATTGGGACCATTGTATGTCTTATAGGTAAGTGCAATGCTACAAAGCAAGTGATATTTGCTAGTGTGGGGGTGGATAAGGTTGCTAATGCATGGGTGCATGATAATGGTAGTATGGAAGGTCTGAAGACAATGAGAAAAGAACAAAATGAACAAAGAAACACAAGTCTGATCACATAGAGGGAAAGGCAGAGTATGCAAGGAATGATAGGGAGATACAAGTGTATAAATAAAACAAAGAAGGTGACAGATAAAGGTATGGCTAATGATTGTTTGTTTGCAAGTCTAAAGACTGAGATGACATCAAGTTTTGATCCAGGGATAAGGAGGAAGTTGACAACAGGTCTCAAGATGCATGGAGCAGCAATGTTGAGGCATGGAGCACACTACAACTCTTGGGACAAGAGTTTTTTCTATGGGGGGGTGTATGGTGTAGGGGTACCTACACCTTGTGATCAAAGAAAATTGAGTCTTGAAGGTTCAAAGGGTCAATTTGAAAGTCTTTTAATCAATAAGCAACGAGGAAGTTGCAAAATATGATGAAAAATGAGGTTTAGGTGGATGTAATGTTTCTTTTCAATGTAAGGTCATCCTAATAAGGTCTAAAAGATCATATAATATGTATTTGGGGGTGTTTAGTGTCTTAGGAGGTCAATTAGGAGAAGATTGTAAAAGTTGTAAAATGTTGTCAAGAGCAACATTTACAAAAAGAATGCAATTTAGAAGTCATTAGAGTATAAAAAGTTGTTAAGGGAATTTATTCACATTGGAGGGGTTGGTTGAAGTTGAAAAATGTATAAGAACATATTGCAAGCCCAAATGAAGGGTTAATGAATACATTTTTGAGGAGTATATGCTCTGTTTCAATGTCAAATCTGTGATTTTTAGTATTTTTCTTGAGTTTTCTTGACTATGTAAGGCCAACAAGGACTCTATTTGGTCCACAACTCACATAATGGTGTGGTAACAGGTGATAGTATTCTTTTTTTTAATTGTTTTGAGGGCCTCCTATTGATTTTTGTTGAAGTAAATTCCTCTTTTCTTGCACTTCCTACAATAGGCCAACAAGGTCTAGGTTTTCACTTTATTTAAGAATGGAGCCTTTCCTCCTACTGTGGTGACCTGTGATTCAGAGGAAAGGCCTATACCATGTTGTTTTAGGTTCCCATGCTTTATTGGAATCTTAGCAAGGTGTTTATAGGGCCGGGAGGTGATGCCCTAGGCTGGGAAATGTGGATTTTGACATGAAAAAGAGAAACTAAGGTAGAGGTTTTGAAAAATAATGAAGTTAATGTCCTTGTGAGTGTTTTTTAAGTTTGTGCAAGGGTATTAGGAGGTGTTTGGATCATTGGTTGGATTTGGGAAGCTTTGGAATTGTGAATTCCATCAAAACCCTTGTTTTTTGCATGTTTAAGGAGGGTTTCATGGGGTAGCTGGGTAATGGCCTTGTATGGGAAAAATGACCACGGAATTTGTGGTTTTGCATCATAATTAATGACTATTTGTGGTGTTTTTAAGAAGATCAGGTGTTTAGAGAACACTTTCTTTGCAAAAGTGGGCTAATTTACTAGCCCTAGGCGGTGGCATGTTATTGAATCTCTGACTTGGTCCAAAAGAGTTGATGTGGATTTTCATGTATGTTGTATAACCCTGAAAAGGGTATATGATTCTCCATTTCGTCTGTGAAGTGTTTTGGAAAATATTAGTGGAAAATCTCTTAAACCAGGTTGCCTATGCTACAAGGGAAGCATACTCAAAAGGTTAATTTTGATGAGTTCTTTGAAATTTGTTTTGAAGTTGATCCAATGTTCTTTTGTTTGACATTGTGAGAAGGTTTCCACCCCTATTCTACATCAAAAAATCTCAACAATTTGTTGTATTTTCATACATAACCTAGGAATATCATTGCATCATAAAATTTAGTCAATTAATAATCAATTAATCATATCAACATCATCCCACCATAGAGGATAAAACCATGATCCACCATTCTAGCTCTTGCATTGAGGTTTTGTAGCCAAGTGGGTATTGTGATCATTTTTAGTCCCCCCATGTTTCATATTGGAAGAAGTGTGTTTTAGGGTCTAGATCCCTTTTCCTATTAAATGATTTTTGCTAAAGGTTTTGGAAGCATTATTACCGGAACAAAACACATTGCATTATGTGCAATTTACCAATATGTCTCGAATTTAAGAAAACTTATTTTCCTATGATGCTATTGGTCCAACCTATCCTAAATAATTCACCTTTTCTTATATGCCAACATTAAAATTCTCAATTTATTTAATGAATCACACATGGAAACACTATAATTTGAAACCAATTATAACCCTTTTTAAATGCACCTAACACATTAACTCCCACAAATCTAAGGCGTGTCATATCTCAAAAGGAAAAGAGATGAAATACCTCCTCTATTTAAATGATTAAGATTTATGATAACCTACAATGCCTTATTAATTTCGCCTGTACACCTTAACTCAAAGTGAAACACACTTAATTCATTGCAAATTATTAAGAATTAATGGTTGATTTAGCATTTCCCACATAATTAATTACATGCCTCAAAGTGTGAATGCAACAATTGGCTCAACATTCAATTTCCCTACCCACAATTACATACCTTTCCAATGTGAATTTAACTATCCATCTGACTAAATTAAATTCCTCTTTTAGAAACAACAATTATTTTGTTTGAATTCTTGGAAAAGAACACAAAATCGCACGGGTATTCCTTCCTGAATGACAAGAAATATTTATCTCATATGGGACTTAAGCATAGTTTTATATTTAAACATGTAAATTGAGGTATGATAACATTATGAAGATCCATGATCAGATTGTGTAATATCTTTTACATTAAATGTTTTAATTATCAGTTGGCACTTCACCACAATGGGATGTATAGCTAAAATTTTCTATAAATTCAACCGATATTACTGATGAAGTTCATCACAATTTCAATCAAATCTCTAGTTCAAAAATAAAATAAAAAATGTATGTACACACCAATTTTTCTAACCAACCTTAGACAACAATCAACATTCAGGTAGGTACAAGTAATAGCCAACGACTTAGAAAAATTTCAACATACACACCAGATGGACAAGATTAGCTATCAAGGTGGTTCTAAACTATGAATTTGTAGAAGTATAGATAGATATGGGTGAACTCTAATATTTATTCACAATTTATTGCTTATTTACTAGACATTAGAGTTTATGTGAGGGAGAAAATCATAACAAAAAAAACAAGAGAAATGTAAATGAAATAGAATCTAATCTAAATCAAAAACACTAATCCTAGATCTATTCCTTCACTCACGAAATGCAATTATGAAGCTAAGGAATTAAAAACATTATTGAAATAAAACAATAAACAAGAATTCAACATGATACAATCTTACCATCCTATGTTAGATTGCATTTTCCTGATGTCGGGTTGTTCGTATCACTGCGAAGCATCCATTGTAGCATTTGAGAAGCTTTTGATGCATTGCATGTTGGTTGATCGAAGATATGTTGAAGCTTTATCAATGGTAATTAGGAATATTGGTAGTACTTCGTTGTGCAAATGAGTTGATTCTTCGATCCTTTTTGTGAGGAAAGAGGTTTTTTACATAGAATTTGTGATTTGAAATGGACAATCAGGATTAAACAATGTTGAATCAAGATCGATGGTTAAGAGATGTTGAGAGGATTTAGACATGAATAATTTGTTCAAAATAGATTGCACAATTTGTGTGATTGAAGAAATAGATTGAATAATTTGTGGGATTGAGAGATAGATTGATTAGTCAAAAATATAGATTGATCAATCAAGAATAGATTGAGAAATCAGGGGATCATAATTTACTCAATCAGGAAAGTGGTTGAGAATGATTAATTAATTGATTTAATTCATTCATTCATTTTGGAGTTGAATGTGAAAATCAAGTTTGACTTTTGCAAACAAAGTTGCATTAGTTTGATCTGATTTTTGATGATGTTTTGAATAGTTTATTCAAATTATTCAAATTTTGGAAGGAAAGTGAGTAATTAAACTATTATGATTTAATAATTCAATCGACTTAGGGGAATAAAGTGATTTAGTGACACAATTAAATAATTGGTGTTAGTTAACTAATCAAGATGAAATAAAGTTGGATTAGGACTTTATTAAATAAATGTAATTTATTTAATTAGTTGAATTTGATAAAAAGTGAATTAATTAAATAATGTTGTATTATTCAATTAATAGGGGAAATTAGGGTTTTGGATGTAATTGATGTGAAATTCAGTGATGTTTGATGATAATGATGTCGATGATGTGAAAATGTCATTTAGGGTGTGTGATAGGTGTTAGGTCAAATTTACATGTCTACATTTTGCCCCTCTTTGATACAAAGTACAGGTTGCTTTGTTTCAAAGATTATATGTTAAGATCAAGATTTTGAAAAAATAATTATGCCCCACTGTGCCCTGGTGGTCATTGAAATGATGGTAGGACTCTATGCTACTTCCTTGAGTGGTTGGTTGAAAATTTTGATTTTGAGGTCAGGCTCACGACACTGTTCTATTTCGGTTCAGTTGTGGAGAGGACAAAAATTAGGTATATAGGTCCCTCATTTCTTGTTCCAATGTTCCCAAGAAGTCCTAATTTGAATGTAGGAAGGTTCCCTAAGTTAAAATTAGGGTTTCGTAGGTAAAAATTAGGGATTTTGAGGGTTAAAATAGGTAATTAGGGTTCTAATTACCTCATTTGCACTTTGATCCTATAGTGGATTCTTGTCTCTAGATTTCCCATTTTGTCAATTGTTGAGGAGAAATGCCTAGGATTCAAGGAGCCCTGCATTGTTTAGACTTGGTTCGAGAGTTTGGTACCCTCTCACTTCTCATTTTCATCCTCTCATGTTCTTGTAATTCATGAACAAAGTCATACCAGTCAAAAGCAATATTTTTAGGGTTTAAGCACACTTGCATCAATTTTAGCACTTTTGTCATTTTAAGAACCTCGCTCTTGCTCTATTTCTATGTACTTGAAATTCTTTTGTGCCTTTGACTTGATGTTTCACTTTTGAAATGCGCTTTTGCTCTATTTTTTCACTTTTGTATGCTCTACTTCATTTTCAGTGCCTTTGTGTTAAATTTGCACTTTTGATAAAATTTTGCGCTTTTGCAAAATTTTCCTCACTTTTGACTTTTTTCTTTGCTTTTGTCTGAAATTTGATCACTTTTGCTTAGTTTTGCTCGCTTTTGACTTTTTTAGAAACTAAGTTTCTTCATTCTTTTTTTTTCGTTTTGCGTGTTTAGAGCAAAACCCTAACATCATGGGTTGAAATGAATGCAGGTGGTCCTTAAATCAATGTAGTCGAGGGAGCAAT
>VDFB02363992.1:0-48449 GCA_007258455.2 Sequoia sempervirens | reverse complement strand
AAGGATAGATTATGGTCTTCACATCACTGCAAAACCTTCCTTAGATTCTCTAGTGCTTCTACAAAATCAGCACCATAGGTAGTAAAATCATCCATATAAATCTCCATGCAATCTTGTGAGATGTTTGAAAATATACTAATGACTGCCCTTTGAAAAGTCGTAGGTGCATTCCAAAATCCAAATGGAATCATTGAGTAGGCATCAGTCCCCCATCGATAAGTAAAGGTGGTCTTCTCTTGATCCTTAGGTGCAATTTGTATTTGATTATAGCTACTCAATCTATCTATAAAAGAAAAAATATTGCTTGCTTTGAGTCTAGTACTTGGTCTATGAAAGGAAGGGGAAAATGATCCTTTTTGGTGGTAGATTTGAGTTCCTTGTAGTCAACACAAACTCTCCATTTACCTCCCTTTTTAGGCACAATCACCAATGGGGACACCCACTGGCTATCTAAGATGGGGTAGATAAATCCCACATCGAATAATTTATGTAGTTCCCCTTTTACAATTTCCTTCAATGGAGGATTGATTCTACCTTGTGGATGCCTCACTAGTGTGAAATCATCTCTGATATATATCCTATGAGTAAAAATCTTGGGGTCTAATCCCTTCATGTCTTGGTAGTTCCATGAAAGTGCATCTTGATGGGTCTTCAACAGGTTTGTCAAGGATAATTGTTGCTTTTGACTCAACTTGCTATTAATATTTAAATGTTTTGCTTCTAACACTTGCACTTGTGTGGCTAACTCTATCATAGTTTCTTCACTAATACTTGGAATTTTTAGTTCATGTGATAGCAATGTATGAAGCATATTAGTGGCTACAGGAAGTTCAGTTGCAGGAGGAGTGGGCATAAGTGTTTTCACTAAACTTGCAGAACCAGATTCATGAGTAGATGAATCTTCAATGCACCTCACAATGGTTTTAAATTATGTGGGACAACACTTCATCTTCTTCCTCAAGCTACATGAGATAAATTTTTCCTAACATCATGAGTTGTGCCACTGAATTGACTTCTTTGACCTCCTCTCCAACATGTGGGGATATGGGGTTAACCATATCATGAGATGGTTGAGCAGGAGGGTAGAGAACAAGCCTTTTGGTGCTTTTTCCATCAGAAATAGTCATGTCCCATGACCGAAATCCAATGTAGGCATCTATTGTGGCTAACCATGGCCTTCCTAGAATAATGGGATACCTTCCTAGTGTAGCTTTAGGAGAAAGAACAATAAAATCTGTTGGGTACTCCAAAGAGTCTAGAATTACCATAAGGTCCTCTACTATACCATTATATTTGATAGTGGAACTATTAGCAAGTTGTATGACAATAGGAGTAGGTTTCATGTTTGCAACATTTAGCTATTGCAGGATGTCCTTGGTCATCACATTTATTGCTGCTCCCAAGTTAATTAGAGAATTCTTAATTTGGATTCCATTTATAATAAATCCTACCAGAGGACTACCTGGGTTAGTGTATTTTGGAACTGTAACTCTCCCAAGCATGATATCTACTAATTGTCCCACCATAATTGTCCCACCACATGAACTGCAGTGGGGTCTTTCTTTTTCCTCCCTGACTTTTTGAGGCATGCTTCCTTGATTGCTTTGCCATATATAGGGACATCTTTGATGGCTTGAAGCAAAGGTATCTTAATACATATGTGTTTCAAATACTACAAAATGTCAAAGGTTGTTTGCTCCTTCTCTTCCTTCTGTTTGACAGCTTCTAACATTTGAGGAAATGGTGGATCTTGATCAGTCAGTTGAACTGGTTTAGGATTTTTAGGCACACTAGGATAAATGGGGAAATTTAGAGGCTCCTCTTCTTCCATAGGAATCTTGGTGATGATAGGAGTGGAATGAGCTAGAAAAGTAATTCCTAAATGCATGTGGGTGCTACTCACACTCATAACATATGCAGGGAATTGATTAGGATCTTCAGAGTAGATTGGCTGCTACTATGGTTTATTATTCAGGTTAGGTGTGGGCTGAGCTGGTAACTGAATAGGTCTAGGTGTGCTTGAACTTGAGCTATTAGGAGGAAGAATTATGGCATGTTGTAGAGGCTATGAAGGTGGCTACATGTAACTAGTTTTCTGGTTTTGCCATTGTTGTCCTCCCCTCCACTGGGATGTTTGCTGCTAGTTTCCTAGAGGTGGCTGCCAATTCCCCTGAGGTTGTTGCCACTGGGGTGGATAGTTTTTGTGATTGGGCTAGGTATTTGGAGGGTTATTCCAAGGTTGTGGTGGATATCCTCCATAGTTGGATGGATATTGGGGTTTCCATTGGTTACTAAATGCATAAGAATTGAAATAAGGCCCAACAAAAGATAATGGATCTGGTGGCATACCTTGTCTTGGAGCCCATGGCCTCCTTTGTGCAATGTAGCAGACTTGATTATCATCACCCTAGATTGTCTTGAACTTAGGTGGAATCTACTTACTGTCAATGTTAGCTACCATTTTGCATCTACAATCCTTGTTCTTTTGTCTACAATGAGGATAATATTCCATCAACATTGCCTCTGCCTCCTCATGTTTATTCTTTGCTTGAACTATATCTAGCTAAGTATCCATATTGTTTATAATGTCTTGCTTGAAATATACCAACAAGTGAGTAATCTCCATCCTTGAAACTCTATTGGTGGATGATTTACCCATAGAGGATTGGTAGCCTCTTCCTTTTTTTTAAGCTACCTTGGAATAGTTCTAACATATCTTCTTAATATCATTCAAGGGAACTTGGGTAATATCTCCTCCTCCCATCAAGTCCAAAGCATCAGTGCAGCTGTCATTGATTCCTCTTAGGAAGAGCAACTTTTGAGACTCTTCATTGAGTGTATGATGTGGAGATTTCTATAGGAAAAATAGAAACCTTGAAATGTAATCCTCCAAACTCTCATCTTCCTTCTACATTATGAAGATGTCATCTCCTCTCATGTCACCACCCCTGCAATATTCCTTGTACTTCACAAGGAACTTTTTCTTCATGTCATTCCAAGTTTCTACAGTATTCTTGCCTAATCCCATAAACCATCTCAATACAACTTCTTTCAAGGTGGTAGGAAACAACTTAAGCTTATGAGAATTAGTGGTATAGTCATAGCTTCTGCAGAGGATATAAAACTCAAATAGGAAAGTGTCATGGTCTTCTATGATATGTCCATAGAACTTAGGAAGGACTGAAGTAGGGATGTTTTTGAAGTTTTCAAATTCTTTTTGACGAGTGATCTAGGAAATGGAAAGGATGGCTAGTTGGGCATGTTTCTATTTTCATCAACCATTGTTGCTTGATGGAGTTCCAAAGCAAATGGATTCTCAATTGAATTTTGGTCTTCAGAGGAAGTGTCAGAATTGGTTAGATTAAGAAATGCATAAGAAAAAGGGTGTGCTTCTTCTTCTCCTTCGTCTCTTGGCATATTTTGATGCTCAACTAGCTAGAATGGATCAGGGTCATTAGGAAGAAATCTCCCATGATCATCTCTCCTCCTTCCTCTATGCATGTCATATCAACTCAATATCAACCAACTCACACAAAGAATTGGTGAAATAATAGTAGGTCATTACTTTCCCAAATGAAGGGTATACTAAGAGAAAATTTTAGAAATACTACAACATGAAAGAAACTATCAATGAGTCAAAAAAACTTCCTAGGTTGACACCATCTCCAACAACAATGCCAAAAAATTTTGGCCTCCTTTAATGGTTTAATAACTAATCCCTTAGAGCTATGACTTAGAGATTGAACATCTACACTAAGTAGCTATTTCACTTATCATGAAGGTGCATTTCATTTTTCAACCCATGGATGTAAACTTGAAATGAGTCAGAACTATATGTGCACTAGGACTCTACTGTAGTCATCCATAAATTAGGAAAGAAACAATGCTAGAAATAAAATGCTGGAAGGAAATCAACTTGAACACTGAGCATAAATCAACATCTACACTAATCATTAACAACTGGATTGGAAATGAAAGATAGAAATGGAAATCTTAGCAAACAAACATGAAACTAATCTATCTGCCTTGGTTATAGGAACAATCACAAAACAAAATTTTAGTGGCTGTAGGAACAGACAGTTGTTGAAATTGAAACTAACTACTGGACATAAAATAACTTTTAATCTAAATAGGTGGAATTCTCACCAAGTGGGCCCCCTTGGGTGAGTCTCCCTTAAACTAACTCAAATGAAGCAACTTAGAATATCATATTATTTCTTAAAAGAATAAGTACAACATCTCAGTGATATGATTGTATTACTAAAAATAGAAAATGCAAATACAAGCTCAGAATATCCAACCTTATCAAAAGGGTCACTTGACCATTATTTATAGAGAGAGAAACTATTGATTAACCCTAACTACCTAGGAAGTTGACTCCATCAAAATAGGAGGATGCCACTTATTGAAAGCATAGAAAAAAATGAAGTTATGCATGCACTAAATTGGTCAAAGAAAACTTTCTCCAATGGGAATCTAGCACAACACGCTCCCTATATTTTCTTAACAGAAAAATATGACCATTAAAAAGGTAGTTACACTCTTTTATTCGAATTAGGAATTTCCTTCAAGAAAGTTTTCTCACCTTTGACTTCTTAATGATCAACTTCTTAGATTCTTGGTAACTGACCATATGGAAAAGTTTCTCCCACTTGGTAGGCTTCATTTACATTAGCATAACATTAGCACACACAAGCAATTGCATATCTATAATTACCTTAGCAACATTCATTCAACCACTTGTAAAATCAACATAGATAATTCACATAGTATGATAATGTCACTAAGAGTCATAAGGATAAACTTATGTCCAAGGTCTATGGTTTTAAGGAAAATATCAACACCCAAGTGTCAAAGTATTTGATGGAAACAAAAAATATATAATGGACCCTATCAAAATTGAGCAATTAATTGGGCTCATCACCTGGCTCCATAGGGTGACACATGCAGAACAAAAATTCCTTTCGTGAGAACAAGGAAGTTGATCTTTCCAACCATACATTATCAACCCATCCTTAGCCCAAATGAGCATGATAGGCATGGGTGAGGCATCCATTATCTTGTTTAATATGGATTCTACCCTTCCCCCTAATTCATTCTTAAGGTTATCACTAGATTAAGAAACTTTCCAATGGGTTGTCCTGGACACCACTTTGGGTTTTAGCCCCCATTGAGAGCCACTCCCCCTACTTGCAACTATTAAACCCTAGATCAAGCAAGGCATTTACCATCTTGCACACTTAACATAATCACATGAATAAAAAAATAGTGCAAGGCATTGACCTTCTTGCACACAAAACAAAATCACAAGAAACTATAAACAATGCAAGGCATTAACCTTCTTGCACACAGCGTAAAACATTATCAAACCACTTCCAAAGTGAAACCATCATAAAACCATACACACTAAAATACTCCCTCCTAGCCTTTGGAGATCGACCTTAATCAACTTACACAAATAACTCCCACTTTAAAATAATTACCAAAATCACCTCAAACCCAAAGTCAAACACCAAAATTCAAAGCGAATAATTGTTTAAGAAATACAACCATTAACTACTCCAAATAAGACATTATCTCAACATTATTAACTTAAAGGTCACTGAACAATAGATTTTTGGGTGTGAGGCTTATAGGCTACTCTTGCACTCTTAGGATGTTTCACCTAAAAGGAGAGACATAAACCTCACAAAAAATCAATGTGGTTCACTCAAATTAAGATATGTATGATGAAGTTAAGACTAAATGCAATGATCAAAATGCAACTAGATGATGAAATTTATTGATTAAGTATGCAAAACCTAAGAAATGTGACCTGTTTGAAAACACATTGTGTTATGTAGAAATGAACTAGAAATGAATGCAAAATTGAACAAAAATGAACCAAACTGAAAGTGTGCACCTAGGATTTGGAAGGAGGCTGAAAATTACTTTTGGAATGATGTTGATGCTAATTTTTAGGCCTGGTGGGACTCATTCTCAATTCTGGGTGAATTAGTCATAGTTCTACAAAACTGAGCCAGAACCTATTTCAGACAAAAGGGTATCTAAAAATATAGAAAACCAAAAATTGACCCCATAGTGGAACTCATTTTCCACTCATGGAAAATGAGTCCAATTTTTAATTTTTGAATATTCAAAGGTGGAATCTAGAGCTCTCGATATGCACTTTGATTCTCTATAGGTGTCTGCTTCTGAAACTTTGATTTACTAGTCTGAAAGTGACTTTTGATGGAGATTTTTCCTTAAACAATGAAGAGAAAACCTAAAAAACTTTGCAACACCATCTTCAATTATTTTCAAGCTTCCAAGACACCTAAATCTACAAACACACAAGGCAAGAAAGAGAGATGTTGAATGTAAGGGCATGGGGGTTTTCCTTAGTCAAACCCCTTTTAGGTAATTAAACCAAAATGGTAAAAGAATGGAATGAAACATTTAATAATGGAGTTGATTACCTTTCCATGATGCTTGATCTTGAAATTCTATAGGTAAACATGAAGAATATACCCTTGAATGTCTGAAAATTGCATTCTTAATAACTTGAAGTGATAAAACCCTAACTTGCTTGACTTGAGATGGAAGAATGATTGATGAATAATAAAGAATAAATTATTAGATTGAGAGGGATGTGAAATGGGGAGAAAAAAACATATTTATACACAATTGTGCCTTAGTAACCCAATAATACCTAATCACAGGCTGACATAAGGTAATTTTGAATAAAAACCTAAAAAAAAAATTGAGATATTTTGAATTTTGAGCCAAGAGGGACGCATTCGCCACCCATGGAAAATGGGTCCCACCTTGGACTTGAAAGTGGGTTTCAGGAATTATCTTGCATTTAATGTTATTTGTTAGGCTTACATTCAAAAATACACTTAATTAAGCCTTATTAGAGCATAAAGGGGTCAAATAAAGCATAAGAAAGGTGGAAATAGTGAGATTAACCCTAGAAAAACATGAAAGCTTGTTACAAGAATTTACAACACTTTAAAATACGACTTGGTAAGGGATAAAAAGGTGTTTTTAGATGAATTATAATGAGAAGAGTCTAGAAAAGTGTAGAAATGTATTACAACACTTCACAACACCTTCACAAGAAATTAATAAATGTATTCTATTCAATTTTCAAGGGTCCAAGACCTAGTGTGGATGCATAAAATGCCTCACAACACTACATCAAGGCCTCATTAGATCCAATGTTCATGAATTATTCCCATGCCAAGCAAGAGGTCTTTTTTTCTATGACACATTTAGCCCCCACTTTAGTGAGAGGACGACCTTGCTTCAAACTAGCACTAAAGTAGACATTCAAGAGAGATCCGAGTGTACAGATGCAACTGATAGAGAATGACAAAAATCAAAAGAGGTTGTGCAAGCATCGATGATCCAAGATCTGAAGTCAAACCATCAAGATACATAATCCTGCAATGGCAAGAACTAGGATGAAAAATGAAAAGGTGGATCAAGCTTTCATCATTTGCCCAACTAGTTGTGGATTAGATCTAGGCTATTTGTTTTTGGGTGATCCCACAATACTGGTTTACAATTTTTGGCCAAATTGGACACTGAACTAATTTTTTCTAACTAAATCTTCACTTTCAGGGACCTATAGCAGCTAAACTGTGAGAAATTTGAAGATGATGCAAACTAGTGATTTGTGACATTTTTTCTATAGATTCTACATATATTTTTTTCAAAATTTTTGAAATCAAATTGCACTTCTTTTTCCATCTCCTTCGAAAAGGGTATGTGCAGGATCATGATGGGCCAAAAAGTGGCAATATGATGCGTATGTGGTTGATGACTTTTTTCTACCCAAAATTGATGAAACGAAAAGGGTTTTTAAAGGAGATTATCAGCTTTCCACCAATATAAATTATGCTTTACTTTGAATTTAATAAGTAATTATTATTCATTTTCTATTCAAATTACGACTAAATTCCTAATTGATAGACTGATTGAAAAACATCTATAGATTTCAAATAGTATCACATTTTTTAAATCCAAAGCATTCGTCACATTCTATGCTTTGTATAATATAGGATTAAAAAAAGAAAAAAATGAATTTCATAAAGTTTTGACCAAGTTAAGGTGGTCAAACATACAAGTTTTTTATATTTTTTAAAAGTTGTAATAAAAAATCATAATTAATTATTTACTTTGAATAAAATTACAAAAAAATATGCATCACATCGGGACATGAGTCTTATACTTATATCTAAAATCTTATAAAAAATATTATCATTTTATTAGGGTTAGGGTGGTTAGACAGACACCTACTTCTTATTTTTTCCCTGAAATTTAAGTACTACTGCATTGAAATTTCAAATTTTCGCCAAATAGATTTTTATTTTTTAAAACAAACCTTGCAGTTTAGAAACTACATTCAATTTGCTACAAATTCTATTCTTACATATTTTTGATATAATATAGATAACTTATTCAAATTTTTATGTCAAGTTGGCTAACTCTGATTTTTCTAATTTTTTCCCCACTTAAGGGCCTTTTTTTTCCCATGATGATCCTGCACATACCCAAAACTAGTTTCTTTCAGTAAACACCATTTTTAAGGAGTGACACTCACCGTATAACACAACCTTTTTTCCATGAAGGATAAAATTCTATTTTTTTTCAATTTAGATTTATAACTAGGATATCTAGTGCTTCCAATTGGTTTCATAGTTTTTTATTGAATATTATTTCCTTAATAAAATTTTGAATCCAAACTAGTTTCAATTCAGACATAGGGGGACTGTATAACACATAATTTTTTTTGTATGTATCGAAATTCAATTTATTTTTGGTTGGATCAAGGACTTTAGTATCTGGTGCACTCATATTTGTCATCTCTTTTTTTTTTTGTAGTCTCTTATTTTCCACATGTGCAGAACAAGGAGCTTGATTTTTGGTGAAAAACCTACATTCACAAGAAATAAAAAATAAATATATTAATAAAATTAAATTTATTTAAAATTATACTTGTAGGGAAGCTTATAATAAGCACTACGTACTTACAATTTTTTTATAAATGAATTCATTTGATCCCCCAAAAGGTAAATCAAAAGTGTTTTTTTATCAACATTTTGATAGGTATAAAAGAGACTCTTTTATAGGTATGGTTTAAAACTAGCAGGGTTCTATCCAACGGGATTTGATCTAAGGTAGTTTGATTAAACCCTCTTCAATTGGAATGCTTTAGATGGAACTTTTTAAGGCTTAAATCATTATATTTTTTAAAAATATGTGATTTTAGCAAAAATCAGAATCTCCTAGAAATTGTAAACCATCTTTTTGGGATCACCTTTTCGAAAGAAAATGAAGACTCACTCTAGGGTGTTGAAACTCTTAGCTTTCCGCTGAGTGAGAAAGCCCAAAAGGTGAGAAACATACACTAGTTGGTATGTACTCACAAACACATAGGTGGCTATGGGGAAATTCATGCCACTAAATGGGCTTCCCACTCAACCATATCAAAGTTATACCTCCTAATAACTTTAATAAGGCACCAAAAAAAAGATGATGTTGTGTTGAGCTCTATGAAGTAAGCAAAACTTTGTATGCTTGACACTCATAGACATTGTAAATTCAAAATAGTGCAAGGATTGTTCAAAGAAATTTTTCTTTGTTCGTGCAATGTCTCATCTTAGGGAAGATCATGCTTAATGCCTCCAAGAGAGGATAGGTGCAAATGGTCTCATTTTATTTCCAAGAGAGGAAAAGTTCAAGATCTCATCCTAGGGAATATTGTGCCAAATGTGTCCAAGAGAGGGAATCACAAGAAAAAGAAAATCACACAATTAAATATGAGTGGTGATGTATGCCCCCACTTTAAAGCAATTGCAAACAATAGTACTTTGAGCTATTGCTTTAAAGTAGAAGAAGAGGACATGAGAGCTTACTCAGAAAGTCATATGGCAAGGCATATGTTTTTGAGAAGCTATGCCATGAAAAAGAGAAGTATTTCATATGCGAGCCAACTTAAGGAATTTCATCCACATCCCAAGCTTTCTCATATGTATTCATGAAAGGTTAATGACTAGCCAAAAGAGGCAACCACAAGTGATAGATGTGGACAAGGCTATTGAACCCCTTTTTCCCCACTTAGTGTAGGATAAGGGTGAGCCGAAATGATTGGTGAAATGTATGCAAGAGTGAAAAAAAGTATCAATTAGAGGAATTAGGTTCCCCCAAAGAGGGAAGCATACCAAACTCCTAAAATGTTGGATTTTATGACTGAAAGCATTAAATTCATTAGTGAGGTAACCATGAACTCTATGATAGATACAAAATGAAGTTTTGGAAGAGCATTCTTTTGAGTTCTAGGAGGGAGGGTGGTCAAGTGATCTTGGAGGAGTCTTGATAAGATACCCTCTTGATCTATGGTAGAAGGTGGTCTTGTGGCTTGCATCAAAGATACATCTTGCTGAGTAGTAGATGTCATACTTACACAAGTTTCTCTAGATTGCAAGATTTTGTTCTCACTCCTACAGGAGGAGGGAAAAAATTTAGTGTATTATGAGATGACATTGACATTAAGTGAAGGTGTAGTTGTGTGTTGCATGTTTGGATGATGTTTAAGACAACTACTGGCAAGGTGTTTAGATAATAATAATTTAGGAGTATGTTGTGTGAGATTGTTGATATTGAATGAAGGCTTGGTGATCTCTAGTACAGGAGAATAACCAATAGCATGAGTTGTTTGTTGTGTGATAGGGTTGATAGGGTTGCAGATACCTTATTTATTAACACCACATCCTTTTCCCCTATATCCAAGTTGTTTCATAAGCTCACAACCTTTTCCATAAAGCTTTAGCATTGCTTTTGAATTAGGTGGTTGTTCGTTATTGTGTTCATCAAAGGTTGTTGTGTAGTTTGTGTCTTTGTATAAAGTGGTTGAGGTGGATGCTTTCGAAGGGTCATCTGAACTTTGTGTAGGTTATGTTGATGTGTTCTAAGGAATTTTCTTTGTTTTTCTCAAGTTGTAAGACACTATCAGGTTCAAGATCAACATCAAGTGTGTGGATTGTGTTGTTGTAGATGTATTTCATCTTGTGATGAATAGTGGAAGGCACACCTTTCATTGCATGAATCAACTGTCTTCCTAAGATAATATTAGGTGAAAGTTCATAAGGCTTAACATGGATTGGTGTATTCAAGGTGACCACTCCAGTGGTAAGAGGCATAATGATTACCCCTAGCAGTTTCTTTTGAAAATTGTCAAATCCCTTAATAGAGAAACGATTAGGTTGAATGGTTGACTGATCAATGCCAAGCCTATCTAGAAGGATCACACTACAAACATTAATTTCTGAACCAATATCTACAAGAGTTCTCTTTATACCTTTTACTTTTTTATTGTGCTATGATCATGAAAGCTTCATTTTGTTTTTGCACATTCAAAGAGGGGAGTTCACTTTGGTGGAAAACAATGTCAATGTTTGGTCCTTGAACCATGACTGCTATTTTAGTTGGTGGCACATTGGAAGGGACAAGAACTTGTTGTAAGGTTGTGTGGATCATGCTATGATAGTGAGGGGAGGCTTGAATACGGTCCCACAATGATATCTTAGCAGGAGTATTCTTAATTTTCCTGATAAGATCATACTCCTTGTGACCTGGTAAGAAAGGGTTAGGTGGGATAGGATTAGGCAAGGATAAGGGTTTTGGTGTGGGTCATTATGGTTGTCGATTATGGTGAGTGTTATATGTATGACCAATAGTATTATAACTTAGCTACTATGATACACTATTCTGAGGTGGGAAAATGATAAGTTTAGGTTTATTTTGAGTTTGTTGTTTGTGTGAAGGTGGGTAGAGAGTAAACTTGGGTTTAGGTGAAAATTTATGTGGCGGTGGGTAAAGAATGAGTTGAGGTTGAATAATATTAACATCCCTTGGTGAATGAGAATCTAACATAGATTCTTCAGCTCCTTTTAAGGGCATAATATTAGTATCAATGTTATGTTTTCCATGTATGATGATATCTTCCCTAGAAGGAAAGTGTTTAGGAGAACAAAAAAGCTTATGTTATTTACAATTAAGGCTTGATTCATCCAAACTAACTTCATTTCAATTAAGGGAATTATTAGTGAGTGAATGTGTTTGATCATTGATAGTGGGGAGAGGAGAAGAAGACTTTATTTGATTGTGGGTTGTTTCTAAGGTCTCATTAAATCTTGTACCATATTATCTACCCTATTAGGAGAGCTTGCAATATGTTCATCCAAGTTTTAGATAGCTTCATCACAAGGGGGGAGACATCGAGAGAAGGACCACTATGGTGTTCAAATAGATTTTCCCAAATGGTAGGAGCATTAGGGAAGGGAGGATCAAGGGTGTCATGATTCGTAATAGGGATATCTTCTAACACCAACCTATCCTCTTTATATCAAGGAGGGATGTGAGGAGATGGAAAAGATTGATTGTCATGATCATGGAGAATAGGTATGGTGACTTGTAGGAATGTGTCTATGATCTCATGTTCTTGTTGTCTAACATCATCCAAAGGGGAATAAGGAAATGGACAATCAATACCCTCAATTCTTGTAACTTCCTTCACCAAGATACCTTCATCACAAATAGGAGAGGTATTGGGAGAAGAACAAGTATGTGTGTTATGATTGTCTACATTTCTATTCACACCAATGGGTAATATAATGGTGTGGTTAGGACTAACATGTTCCTAATTATTGTAATCAAAATCAAACTCATAAGATGGGATGTTATGCTTATAAAATCCATGTTTAATCAAATCAAAGGCACATCTAAAGAACATGTTATGCAAAAGTAAATAAAGTGCAATGCAATGATTTATATGTAATTTTAATATGTAAAAAAAAGTAAGTTGTTGATTATAGTATGTAATAATCTAAAAAATGAAATGTGGGAGATGCAAATGTGAAATTAAACAATGCATGAAATGAGCTATTTTAGGCTAGATGTGATGAAATGCATGTTACAGAAACTCAGCTAACTAATATAGGTAGGAAATGGCACCAAAAGAAAGCCTAAAAATAGGGTTTTCAGCTTTGTAAAAGGCAGTTTCAGGGGTCAAAAGGGACTAATTCGCCCAGGGTAGTGAATGAGTCCTAGTATGGACTTTGTTTAGAATTTTCAGAAATTTTTGAGCGATTTTGATGGTTTCTGAGTGCTATGATCCAAACCTAAGTGAAAAATGTAGAATTTCATAGAATTGAAATGAATTTAGATGTCAATAATGCAACCTAAATGCACTTTTTATGAATGCAAAATTTGAAACCTAGTATGCAAATGAATTCATGCAAGTCCTAATGCAAGATCAATGCAACTAGATGTATGGATTAGAACTTCAAATCAAACAAGAAGGCATTTGAAAAAGTAGGTTCACCAAAATGAACTATAGATGTTTCGACGTGAGGCTTATAGGCTACTCTTGCACTCTTAGGATGTTTCACGTAAAAGGAGAGAGATAAACCCTACAAAAAATCAATGTGGTTCACTCAAATTAAGATATGTATGACGAATTTAAGACTAAATTCAATGATCCAAATGCAACTAGATGATGAAATTGATTGATTAAATATGCAAAACCTAAGAAATGTGACTTGTTTGAAAGCACATTGTGTTATGTAGAAAGGAACTAGAAATGAATGCAAAATTGAACAGAAATGAACAAAACTAAAAGTTTGCACCTGGGATCTAGAAGGAGGCTGGAAATTGCTTTTGGAATGTTGTTGATGCTGATTTTCAGGCCTGATGGGACTCATTCACCATTCAAGGTGAATCAGTCCCAGTTCTACAAAACTGAGTGAAAACCTATTTCAGACAAAAGGGTATCTAAAAATGTAGAAAACCAGAAACTGACCCTGGAGTGGAACTCATTCACCACCCATGGAGAATGAGTCCACTTTTGAATTTCTAAATATTCAAAGGTGGAATTAGGAGCTCTTGATCTACACTTTGATTCTCTATAGTTGTTCCTTTTAGAAACTCTGATTTATGTGTCTGAAAGTGAATTTTGATGGAGATTTTTCCTTAAACAATGAAGAGAAGACATAAAGAACTTTGCAATGCAATCTTCAATGATTTTGAAGCTTCCAAGATACCTAAAACTGCAAACACACAAGGCAAGAGAGAGAGAGATGTTGAATGTTAGGGCATGGGGGTTTTCCTTGGTCAAACCCCTTTTAGGTAATTAAACCAAAGAATGGAATGAAACATGTAATAATGGAGTTAATTACCTTTCCATGATGCTTGATCTTGAAAATCTGCAACAATACATGAAGAATCTACCCTTGAATGTCTGAAAAATGTTGTCTTAATGAGTTGAAGTGATAAAACCCTAACTTGCTTGACTTGATATGGAATAATGATTGATTAATAATGAAGAATTAATTAGGAGATTGAGAGAGATGTAAATGAGGAGAAAAAAACTTATTTATACAAACTTGTGCCTTAGTAACCTAATAATATCTCATCACTGGCTGACATAAGGTAATTTTGAATAAAAACCTGAAAGAAAATTTGAAATATTTTGAATTTTGAGCCAAGAGGGACTCATTCGCCACCCATGGTGAATGGGTTCCACCTTGGACTTGAAAGTGGGTTTCAGGAATTATCTTGCATTTAATGTTATTTTTTAGGCTTACATTCAAAAATACACTTAATTAATCCTTATAAGGGCATAAAGGGGTCAAATAAAGCAAAAGAAAGGTGTGGATATTGAAATTAAGCCTAGAAAAGCATGAAAGCTTGTTACAAGACTTTACAAAACTTTAGAATAGGACTTGGTAAGGGATAAAAAGGTGGTTTTTAGATGAATTATAATAAGAGTCTTGAAAAGTGTAGAAATGTGTTATAACACTTCACAACACCTTCACAAGACATTAATAAATGCATTTTGTTGAATTTGCAAGGGTCCAAGACCTAGTGTGGATGCATAAAATGACTCACAACACTAAATCAAGGCATCATTAAGTCCAATTTATCATGAATTATTCCCATGTCAAGCAAGAGATTCTCTTTTCTACGACACATTTAGCCCCCATTTTAGTGAGAGGGTAAACTTGCTTCAAAATAGCACTAAAGTAGACATTCAAGAGAGTTCCGAGTTTACATATGCAAGTGATAGAGAATGAAAAAGATTAGAGGAGGTTGTACAAGCCTTGAAGATCCAAGATCCTAAGTCAAACCATCAAGATACATAATCATACAATGGCAAGAACTAGGATGAAAAATGAAAAGGAGGATCAAGCTTCGATCGTTTGTCTAGCTAGTTGTGGATTAGATCTAGGCTGTTTATTTTCAGGTGATCCCACAATACTGGTTTACAATTTTTGGCCAAACTAGACACTGAACTAATTTTTTCTAACTAAATCTTCACTTTCTGGGACCTATAGAGGCTAAACTATGAGAAGTTTGAAGATGATGAAAACTAGTGAATTGTGACATTTTCTCTATAGATTCTAAATATTTTTTTTCAAAATTTTTGGAATTATATTGCACTTCTTTTTCCATCTCCTTCAAAAACTAGTTTTTTCAATAAACACCATTTTTAAGGAGAGACACTCATGGTATAACACATAATTTTTTTTCCATGAAGGATATAATTCTATTTTTTTCTAATTTAGATTTATAACTAGGATATCTAGTGCTTCCAATTGGTTTCATAGTTTTTAATTGAATATTTTTTCTTTAATTAAGTTTTGAAGCCAAACCAATTACAATTTAGACATAGGCAGACTGTATAACACATAACCTTTTTTTGTATGTATCGAAATTCAAATTTCTTTTGTTGGATCAAGGACTTCAGTATGTAGTGCACTCATATTTTTTAATTTTTTTTTATAATCTCTATTTTTTCACATGTGTAGAACAGAGAGCTTGTTTTTTGGTGAAAAACCTACATTCACTAGAAATAAAAAGTAAATATAATAATAAATTTCAATTTATATAAAATTATACTTTTTGGGAAGCTTATAATAAGGACTACATAATTAAAAATAAAATGAAATGAATTCATTTGATCCCCAAGAAGGTAAATCAAAAGTGGTTTTTAATCAGCATTTTGATAGGTGTAAAGGAGACTCTGTTATAGGTATGGTTTAAAACTAGCAAGGTTCTATCCAAGGGGTTTGATCTAAGGTAGTTTGATCAAACCATCTAGAATTAGAATGCATTAAATGGAACTTTTTAAGGCTTAAATCATTATATTTTCTAAAAATATGTGATTTCAATAAAAAATTAAATCTCCTAGATATTGTAAACCAGCTTTGTGGGATCACCCTTTGGAAAGAAAATGCAGACTCACTTTGGGGTGATGGAACTCTTGGCTTCTGTCAGCTGAGAAAGCCCAAAATGTGAGAAAAATATGCTAGTTGGTATATACTCACAAACACATAGGTGGATATGGGGATAGTCGTGCCACTGAATGGGCTTCCTGCTCAACCATATCAAAGTTATACCTCCTCATAACTTTAATAAGATGCCACAAACATGATGATCTCATTTCAAGCTCTATGAAATAAGCAAAACTTTGTATGCTATAAACTCATATACATTGTAAATGCAAAATAGTGCAAGGATTGTTCAAAGGGATTTTTCTTTGTTCATGCAATGTGACCCTATATTAGTGAACATCATGCTTAATGTATCCAATAGAGGATAGGTGCAAACAGTCTCATCTTGTTTCCAAGAGAGGACAAGTGTAAGATCTCATCCTGAGGAATATTTTGCCAAATGTGTCCAAGAGAGGAAATTGCAAGAAAAATAAAATCACACAATGAAATGTGAGTGTTGATGTATGCCTCCACTTGAAAGTGGTTGCGAACATCAATACTGTGAGAAATTTCTTTAAAGTAGAAGAAGAGGACATGAGAGCTTACTCAGAAAGCCCTATGGAAAGGCATATGTTTTCGAGAAGCTATGTCATGAAAAATAGAAGTATGTCATATGTGAGCCAACTTAAGGAATGTCATCCACATCCCAAGCTTGCTCATATGTATTCATGAAAGGTTAATGACTAGCCAAAAGAGGCAACCACAAGTGACATATAGGGACAAGGCTACTGAACCCCCTTGCCCCCACTTCGTGTAGGACAAGGGTGAGTCGAAATGATTGGTGAAATGTAAGCAAGAGTGAAAATCAATATCAATTAGAGGAATTAGGTTCCCCCAAAGAGGGAAGCATACCAAACTCCTAAAAAAAAATTATTTTATGACTCAAAGCATTACATTTATTAGTGGGGTGACCATGAACTCTATCATAGGTGTAGAATGAAGTCTTTGAAGAGCATTTCTTTTGAGTTCTAGGAGGGAGAGTGATCAAGTGATCTTGGAGGAGTCTTGATAAGATACCCTCTTGCTCTATGGTAGAAGGTGGTCTTGTGGCTTGCGTCAAAGATACATCTTGCGTAGTAGTAGATGTCATACTTACACAAGTTTCTCTAGATTGTCAGATTTTGTTCTCACTCCTACAGGAGGAGGGAAAATCTAGTGAAGGAAAATATTTAATGTATTGCGAGATGACATTGACATTAAGCGAGGTGTAGTTGTGTGTTGCATGTTTGGATGATCTTCAGAACCACTAGTGTTGAGGTGCTCAGATAAGAATAATTTAGGAGTATGTTTTGTGAGATTGTTGATGTTGAGTGAAGGCTTGGAAATCTCTATTATAGGACAATAACCAAGACCGTGAGTTGTTGTTTGTGTGATAGGGTCGATAGGGTTGCAGATACCTTGTTCATTAGCACCACATCCTTTTTATAAGCTCGTAACCTTTTTGACAAATCTTTTTCATTGCCTTTGAATCGAGTGGTTGTTCGTTATTGTGTTCATCAAAGGTTGTTGTGTAGTTTGTGTCTTTGTCTAACGTGGTTGAGGTGTATGCTTTTGAAGGGTTGTCTGAACTTTTTGTAGGGGATGTTGATGTGTTTAAGGAATTTTCTTTGTTTTTCTCAAGTTGTAAGACACTATCTAGTTTAGGATCAACATCAAGTGTGTGAAATATGTTGTTGTAGATGCATTTCATTTTGTGATGAAGAACGAAAGGCACACCTTTCATTGCACGAATCCACTCTCTTCCTAAGATAATATTACATGAAAGTTCATTAGGCATAACATGGATTGGTGTATTCAAGGTGACCACTCCAGCGGTAAGAGGCATAATGATTACCCCTAGTGGTTTCTTTTCAACATTGTCAAATCTCTTAATAGAGAAAGGATCAGGTTGAATGGTTAACTGATCAATGGCTCACAACACTAAATCAAGGCCTCATTAAGTCTAATTTATCATGAATTATTCCCATGTCAAGCAAGAGGTCCTTATTTCTATGACATAGTCACTTAACACAATAATTCATAATTAACTATATCAACAATTATCCTAATAACTAATTTCATAGTGAATTTACAATTTAACTATTGAATAATTATAAAAGAACTCAACATTCACTAATAAAAAAGATAATCTAATTCTTTGATTTAAACAATTCCTTTAATTATCTAAGTATGAGTAGTTCAAATTTTCCCTTTTTTTTTCAATTCACATATCCACATAACCAATTAACACACATAGGCAGAAATTTATTCTTTTACTATAACCAATATATATATATATAATATTAATAGAATGAAATTTTTAGTACTTTATACATATACATATTCTCTCACACACACACATATATATATAAAAGAGATAATACCAATCTTTATCTATATATACATTGAAATATAAATTCCATACAAGGTATCGAATTACAGGCACACACATATATTAATTGAATTCCAGCTTACTTTATATACAACGAATACCAACATTATATACATTTACCAGTTATTAAGCATTTTCATCGAATTAAAAACGTAATAGAAAAATAGAAAATGCCAAACCTAAAAAATATAACTATTGAAATAAATTCGCAGCCCATGATATAAGCTCGACTTATGCAATATCAAAAAAATTAGACACAGGGAATGAATTTTCAACAGGCAGTTTCTACTAAGAATGCCCAATACCCTAAAGCACTATTTAAGGCAATATGCACACAGGGAGAGGAAGCATGAATACAAAACCTAATTCATGTTCATCAAACACCAACAGAAAGCATTGAATACTATGCATAAAGCATTTCCAACAAATTTCAAACGTAAGTCTCCAAGGTAATACACAGTGATGAAGGCCCTTTGTATAGTTACCAAAGAAGAATGCAGTGTAAGCATACAACATCAAATAAACATAAGATACGCCTCATGCACTACATGTAGTGAGTGATTTTGTAGGGGTTGAGAGGGCGTTAGCCTGAGAAGGCTCTGGTTTGAAATTGACCACCCTCTCCAAAGTTCTCATTCATATTGAAATCCTACACAATTTTATCATCGCAAAGGTGATTATGGTAGAGGTGGTTGACGCTGTTAGTTGCCACTACAAGATGTCAATCAAGGGAAGCCAACGATGTAGGATTTCTTTTTACCATACAATGGGTTGGGGCGGATTCTATAAAGCTATGGTACATAGCTTGAGTTTTGTTTGAAAAGGCTTTAGAAGCTTTCAAGCAATGTAAATGGCTGGTGTTATGGCCTTCACTATAGTATAAGGCTTCGACCAACCATGGCAAAGAGACACTGCACAAGGATAATCTACTCATCTCATTGTTGATGGTGTTTTTATGCACTTCTCAACATAGGCAATGCGTAGGTGCACTACCTCTCTTGAAAGATAATCTCCCACAATCAAATTGCAGAACACTATCCCAAGGTCTCTCGGATGTCAGGTCATGACAGTGCTTAGATACCTCAGTAGTTTGATGTGATTTGCTGGAATCACAAGGTGGTCTTACAGAAAATACAAAGTGTGGATATAAAGTATGAAGTTGGATCTTCGAATGGAATCCCTAGGATGGAAGGTTGTTATGCATCAGCTATAGGTTCAAATAGCGATCTTGGACTCCATTTAGTTGTTGGATTTGGCTTTACAATGTGCAATGAACCTTGGTAGTGTTTAGTTTCTAAAAAAAAGGAAAAGGGCAAAGGAGGAGAAAAGTTCCTAAGTCTGAAGCTTGCTATGAATAGTAACAATGGAGTTCATGCAATGGACAATTCCTCAAAACAATGTCCCACTTAACCAGGGATTTCACAGTATCATGGAAATTGTGCTATCTTCTAAGGGCTGCAGATGTTTCATCCTTCATTCACCACATGCATGCATGAACCAAAGATAAAGATTTAGGGCAGCTTTACAATCAAGTCTAGGCTAACTTTGCACAGCTATCTACCTTCAGCAAACAGCAAAAAGTATAGACTAAGGGATCATCAACAAAGCAGGAAGTTTCACAGTCACCCAACAACATTCCTAAAATTCATCCAAATAAAATGAACAGCTAACTAAACAGCAAAGAGATCTAAGTCAAGCATCTAATTATTGGAGAAATGAATCAAATAACATGAGAGAAATCAAGGAAATACACCAAGTCAATGATATTTCTTATAAATTTCTGCAGCATGACTTTACAACAACTCAACTCTCACTTTTGCAAATGAAGGGAGTGCTCTATTTATAGTTTCCCAAAAGTTAAATGAATGGCCAAGATTCATTACAGTTGTGTGGCCAAGATTCATTACAAAATAGGGTTTCACCTACCCCCAAATAGATTTACAATTTAAAAACATTCTTTGTCCTTTCCCTATTTCGTCATCTAGTGGATGACACTATTGCTCTTTCGTCCTATAGCTAATTGCTGTCTTCTTGGCTATAGTTACTCTTCAGGGAGGTCTTCTTCCTTGCCTAGGCTGTCCTCTTGCTCCTTGGAAGCTGCATGTTCAATGTACTTGAGGATGACAGCCTGGAGCTTATCTACCTCGATGATCTCGCATCTTAATGCCTAGTAGCTCCATTCCTTGGTGTTTTCTTCCAGCCGCTTCCAATCCTTGTCATACTTTGAGCCTTGGTCTCTGAATAGCTCTGAGCGATCGAAGGCACGGGCAGCAAAACTCAGGAATTCTGTGGTGATTTCTCTGGCTGCCCCGTCCTTCATCTTCTCCTGGAAGTATGACTTCACTTTCTCGGCTTCCATTGTACCGTGGGCATATCATAGCCCATCATTAGCTTGAGATACTCAGCGCAGTCTGCCCGGATTTCCTTGATCCACTTGATATCTGGATCCACCCTACTCTGGATTTGCCCCATCCTCTCCTCTCGGTTGATGAGGTCTTTATGCCACACATCCACCAACCAATGATCCTCCGTCTTTAGTTCTAGCTTTTCTTCCCACGTGTTCTCTGGCATCTGAAGAATGGCTTCAATTTTTGGGAAGGTGGAGTCGTAGATGGTGGAAAAATTAGTGCAGAGCTTCTTCATGCTTTCTAGGGATTCGATCAAGTCTAAGAACTTGTTGGCTATCTGCATAGCCACATTGATTCCCACGTTTCCGACGGTTATGACCTAGCGGAACCAATCCTCAGTGGTCTTCTCCAAGTTCTTCCTTCTCTCCATCTTGTCAATCTGTTCCTTGGAGAGCAACTGCGGTGCGGCTGTGGAGGTGGTGGGCAGGTCATCTACTGAGGACCACTGCTGAATGTAGTCGGTTAGGGTAGCAACTTGCACCTTGAGCTCATCCTTGGTGACCTTGTCTTGCTTGATTAGGTGCACCACTGTGGCAACCGATTCTTCTAGATGTTCAACCTTTTGTTCCCTAGTCGCTGTCCCTAGGTCAATGGTGGAGATATTGTAGCTAACGCCCTCCTGGCCAACTGTAGGCATGGCAACTTGCGCTGCTCGGGAGCCAGAAGCATCCATCGTTATCTTGGAGCAGACCTTGGGCTTCTTCTCCTTCTTTGTTGTGGTTAGGGATCGAGCCAAGATGGCTTCCAATCTTGCCCTCGGGTCCTTCAGAACAGGAGTAGTCCTTTCAAGCTGTTTCTCCAACTAGTCGGGCATGGCGGATTTGTCCTTGGGTGCATCATGGCTGCCCTCACCCTTTTCAGTTGGAGGCAAGGCTTCTGCCTCCTTTTCCTTTTGGGGCCCTTCCTTCTCCTTGGCAGCTTCCTCCTCCTCTTCGTTGGAGTCACGATAAAACATGAGGCGTTTGACGGGCAGCCCGGTGGACAATTGTCGGGTGGGGCTATCTTCCTTCACTGCCTCCTCTTCTTTCTTCTCTTCCGCAGCCTCGGCCTCAGGGCTCTTGACAGCATGGGTTTCGACCTCGGTGATATCTTTTATCCGCTGCTTTTCTGGTGACTGCCCTTCTTCATCATGTGGTGACCTTTCCGCTTCTTCCTGAATGCTCTTAAGCTGCTGCGCTGACTCCTCCTCCATGTCCTCATCAAATGTTTGGATAACCTCCTTGGCACCCAAGCCATCCTCTTCATCCCCGCTCTCAAAAGAGCCTGTCTCTTCTTCCTCATAAGCCACCTTGTCGATAGTCCTGTGTTCGTACTCGGGGTGCTCGTAATAATCATCGGCCTCCTCTATAGGCTTCGAGGTTTCCCTTTCCTGCTCCTCCAACTCCTCTGAGATTTGCATAGTGGCTTCCATGGCTGGCGGCCATGTTGGCGGTTGTGAAGGCTGAGCGGTTACGAGGGCTTGGGCAAGGGCTGCTCGGAGTGCAGGGTCCATTAGGATCTGTGAGAGCTCGGGGGAGACTCTGCACGTGTCGCGTAATAGCCTCGAGGATAGTGGAAAGGGGAACATGTGATGCTATTATTGCCAGAGGCAGGGAGGTAATGGGTGACATGGCAGCAGAAGAGGAGGGGGTAGTGGTCATGCCAGAAGAGGAGTCAACATCAATTATTGACCCAGCCGGGGGCGAAGAGGCAAGATGGACATAAATGTCCACCGCTTGCAGAGATGAGGCGATTGCGGCCTGAGAGGCGGACAATGCACCAGTCAGGGGAGGAAGGAGCAAGGGAGGCTGCACCTCTGTTGTAATCACTGTCTGCTTGAGCCTCTTGGGAGATGAGCCTCCCGTGTCTTTCTTCGCCTGCTTCTTAGGATCCGTAGATTGTGCGGTCTCTGTTTCTTTCCTCTTTTGAGACCTGGTGATGGGGGGAGACTTGGACGTCTCACCAGCTGATGTAGAGGTGGCAACATCAGCCGTGGCGCTTGGCTCGCTCCTGAGCACCTCATACATTAGGACCACCCCTTGTTGCTTTAGTTGCGCCACCCACCCATCGACCCACTCCTTAGTGCGAGTTATGATCGGCTGGGTGATAGTATCTAGGTCATCTACCTCTTGTTCGTCCAAGTCAATGGAGGGGATTGCCAAGTTGGCAACCGTAGGGTACCTTGGGTGCATGATTGTAGACTCATCTTCCTCGAGCTGGTCTGGCACCTCGAACAGTTGCACCCTCCTTAGGAACTGCACGGTCATGCGCATGTAGTGCCTCATGTGGACCTCCTTATCATCTTGGCAGTCTGCCCAGAAGTCTTCGACATGGTATTGGTGAGCATATGCCAGCCCTAGCGCCTTCCTGACATGGCCATGGGGGTCCATTCGCGGGCGAGTCGTGTACCAATCAAAGTTATATTCTTTAAGCTATTTCTCAGAGTTGTCAGCGCATTGGGATGTCTGCAGTCGATATAGGCCCTGGCCGAGGGTCATGGGATAGGGGATCCCTGCTACGTGCTTGTTGCCGAAGACTATCCGAATGTGTTGGAGCTGCCGAAAAAGCTCTAGGAGAATGATCCTATCATTAGGGTATCTTGGCAACTTGTTTGGCCGTTCCATGAATCCCTAGGCACGGATGTAGGTGAACTTGGGGAACTGGATATATAGGAAGGCATACTCCTTCAGGAGTGCCCTGGCACTGTGGGAGACCCTTCGTTCGAAGTCCCCGACGATCAATCTAATGATGTAGCCAATGAAGGCGTCATTGACCCGGCAGTACTCCTCCTTAAAGTTGCGGTATTGAAGCTGAGGGTACTTGTCAAAAGGCTTCAGCCCTCGCCTGTGCCCCTAGTCTAGCGCCACAAATAACCCACTGTATTATCTTTGTCCTTCCAGGGAGTACACTAGGTAGGAGGTCATATAGAACTTGGAGCTCCTTTTAACGTTTACAAACTGCTCGTGAAAGCAGTTACTGATCATGCCTCCCTAGTTGAATGAGGTCTTGGTGTTAACGTCTTTGTTCCCTGGCAAGATCTGCTCAATGTAATATGCCATCTATTCTTGGAAGTAGGCGGCTACCGAGAGACCCATGACCCTGCTTAGCATGGTCACCAAGTCGTGATAATCTTCATGGAAGTCATTGCGGAACAGCTCTTGGGGAACCTTTGCAGCGCTGCCCCGTTTCTCCTTAAGCCAGTAAAGGTTAATTGATTTCTTGCAGCCCAACGGATTGGCATCCCACGCTGCCTGGCACTGCTCCAAAGCGGGGACCTCCAGGTGTGGGAATGTGGGAATGTGGAATGTTTTTGTGATTCCATTTGGAGACATGTTGGCGTGGATGTTCCCCTCCTTGTCCACGATCGTCCTGGTGTCCGTTTGGTAGGCTTCTCGGCAAGGCATTACGAGTTCGGGTGCTATCAGAGAGGGAGGGAAGCCGGCAGCCTTGGCTATTCCACTCTGTCGTATTAATCTGACATTCTTTATTTTAGGGTCGACCTTGACCCTCTGGGTGAACTCATCTATGTCCACTTGACCGATGTTAGTATCTGAGATTTTTTTCCAGTCGGTCGAGACCTTTGACTGGAGCGGCTCACCCTGAAACTGAAACTTCATCTGATCTTTATCTTCTTTTCCCCGAGTGGCCCTTCCAGATTTCTTGGCCTTATCCTTTTTAGCGGAGGCCCCTAAAGTTCCCACAACCGATTCCATATATTCTGCAAGCAAAGGGCGAAGTCAGGGCAACACAACATCGAAAGCGTTTATGTTAGTACACATTTCAAAGATAACACATAAATTATTAATCAAGTATATTATAAATCTTGCTTCCAGATGTTATCAATTTCATTTTAGGGCAACTAGACAATCCGGGCCCGGGAGGCCGAACTTCCCTGGCAGGAATGCTGTCAGGAAGGGAGAATGCGACTGAAAGTTCCCGGAGATCCCCCTTTGCCAAATTTTAGAATTTCGAGAGGCTTATGATGGAGAAGGGCAAGTTTTAGGACATGGGTCGAAGTCAGATTTTGGTTTGAATTTGCTTGGATCGAATTAGGTGGCACCGGAGGTTTCAGGCCGGAAAGCCGGCAGGAGAAGGCACATGGAGACGACCAACAGACAACGGAAACCCAGCGGCTGAAGTCTGGAGCTCGGGGCCCGGACGGCGAAAAGGCGGCCGATGTGATGTTTGAAATTCAGGCTCGATGGCTTTCAGCAAGGCGGGGCTCGGTGGCTGGGAAGATGCAAGGTGAAGGCCACCACGAGATCCTCGGCTAATTTGATCGGCAGCGGTGAAAAAAGGCCTGGGGCCCGGATGGCGGGAAGCTGGCAAGGGTTCGCCGCCAAAAGATTAGCACGTTATTCAGTGGTGACGGCGAGGGTTCCTCGGGGCCCGACGGGTAGGAAGCCGGCAGGGTTCCGTTGTGGAGGACGGTGGAACCGTCACGGAGTTCCAGAGACGGAACTCCGAACGGTCGGGCCGGGAAGGTCCCGGGGCAGGGCAGAGTTCAGCAATTCTAGACGGCCAAGGGAAGCCCGGGATCCGGATACCGGGCGGACGGGCGTAAGAATCCTTACGGTAGGAGGCTAGCAAATTTCTGCGGATAGAAGTCCGCGAGCCGAGATCCCGGGACACAAATGCAGAAGCGGAGCGACTGTCGGGGCCCGGAGGGTCAGAAGGCACGAGAGAGCCTAGTGAAAGATTTTGATCATGAGTAATGGCGGAAAACTAGGGGCGGAGGCCCGACACCCGGGGCCCGGACGCATAGACAACGGACCAAAATCTCAATCTCACAATGGCGGCAAAAGAGGAAGCGCCGGCGGGGAAGGCGGACCAAGGCCCAGAGGGCGGGGAGCCGGTAGTGCTTCGCCGTCGAGGTCGGCGGAACCGTCATAGAGTTCTGGGGACAGAACTTCGAACGGCCGGGCCCGGAAGGCCCCGAGGTAGCGGGGAAGAAGGCACAGGGAGACGACAAAAGGAGGCCCGGGCTCGGGATGCCCGACCGCCCTGCGCGAAGAATAGTCGCGACCGAGGAAAGTCTCGAGTCAGCGAGGGCAATTGCGACGGTTTGGTTGATTTTCCAAAACATGGGTTATGGGCGCAATTTGGCCCTCCCCCGTTTGTTTCATTTTAACTGTTTGTTTGATTCATTTAAATCCCCAAAATTATGAAAAAACATGGGAGGGCAAACGGGAATGGCCTACCTCGAAAGCGCGCAACGGGGTGATGCGAAACCCACCGGGGATCGACAGAGTGAAGTCGGTGCAAACGATAGTGATGCTTTGATTGCTGTGGGCTCCAGATGCTCGACTTTGCAATTCGCCTCAATTTGGACAATGAAAATGACTGGCAAGTTTCTGCATTATATACCCTAAGCGCCATCAATGCTGCAATAAATGCTGGTACAGCCGTGCCAAAAAGTTGGTGAATTTCAAATTAGGTCGGCGGCAGCGGAGGAGACCCCGGGGCCCAGCGGCGGGGAGGACGTGCAACGTCGGCCGCCGTGTGATTTCTGTGAGCTTGGGCGATGGCGGTGGTGAGCATCCCGGGGCCCGAGGGGCAGGCGACCACCAGAGGCTCGCCGTCACAGACGGCGAGCCCAGGACGGAAGTCCGGGGATGGACTTCTGGGGACTGGGGCCCAAAGGGGCAGGCGCCGCCCGGGAAATCTCCAACGAAGTTCGAACGGAAAACGACAGGGCAGGCCCCGAGGGGCGGAAAGACGCCTGGGGGACATCACAAAAGGTGGTGTAAAGGGGAAGCCCGAAAGGGGAACTCCGGAGGCCCGGGCCCGAAGGGGCCCAGGGCCGCCCCAGAGTCCAAAATGCCAAAGGAAACTACGAGGTCCCGGAGGGTAGCAAAAACCAAAAGGGAAAGCATGGTTGATTTTAGGATGAAACCTTAGAGCAATATCGACCATGCAGAACATAAAAAAAAAGAGGGGCACACAAAACGAGGCAACCCTAAAAGGCCCGACAAAGCGATAGAAAAGAGAGTCCCTGTTTCGAACGAGGCTAGTGTGTGTGAAGTGAGTTCATTCCTTTCCTAGGGATAGTAACCAGGGTTATAACTTCAACCGAGTGAGCTACATAAGTTGCCTAACACCAAAAGTAACCTGGACATTGCCCCGCTGCCAGTCAGGCGTCCATAGCCCTGGCGGAGTTGTCGCTACAATCTCATGGATATTGCTCTACTGCCGGCCGAGCGTCCATATCCCCGGTAGAGTTATCCAAACGCCCATACGGTCATTTATTTTCTATTTTTTTAGAGTTTTTTTTCTTCTTTTTTTTCTTTGATATTTCATTTCTCTTTTACCATTTAGTTTGACTGGGTAAGCATTGAAGCCTACAATGGGTTTGAGACTACAGTGGTCACTGGAGTAGACTTAAGATTTTTCACTCACTAGGGTGTCATAACAACTATAGTACGGTCCTTCAGAATTTATTATTATGTAATTTGTGTGAGATCTGAGATGCAAGTAAGAAAATCCAGTTAAGGGTCAAGTTCTGAGTAGAGTTCGAACAAGGAAATCATTCGCGGATAGCTTTCAAAGACCGATAATCTGGAGTGAATGTTTAGCCAGAGAACACAAAGAATGGACAACAAAGTGTACCGCTTGTCAAGCAAGCACGACCACCACAAAAGAGCGAGAAACCTCTTTCGAAAGAAAACTGCCAGGAGGGAGAAGGCAAAAAGTGACGCAGACAAACACAAACAAGCAAGAAAGCAACTACTCTAACCTATGTATAGGTATTTACAACAAAGAGCTCGAAGGAACTCAAGCTTGGAAGTAATGTTTCAGGTGTTGCCCGTTGACTGGCAACGAGACATTCTCACCAGTTAAGGTCTTTAGGCAGAAGGCATTATCTCCTAAAATCTCAACTATCTGAAAGGGGCCAAGCCAAAGCTTGTCAAATTTATTGTGTCCCCCTTTCTTCTCATGGGCCTTGTCCCAATATAGGACCAAATCTGCAATTCTAAAGGCCTTGATCTTGGTTCAGCGATCGAACCATCTCTTAACTACGCCCTAATGTTTGGTGAAATTTTCTATTGCACGATTTTAGACTTCCTCTAAATGTAAAAGCTCAGCCAACCGAGCTTCCCTACGATCTCCTCCCTCATAAAAATCGTTGATAAATTGGAGAGTAGGAATCTTCAGGTGGATGGGGAATATAGGTTCCAGGCCATAGACAAGGTGGAACGGGGAATCGCCAAGGGCAGCCTTGTGGCGGGTGCGATCAGCCCAAAGGGCAAAACGGAGCTGGGTATGCCAGTCCTTGGGATTCCTATCTAGCAGCTTCTTGATCACAGTGATCAGATTTTTATTCGTGGACTCGGCAAGGCTATTGCCCTGAGGGTAGTAATTGGACGAGAATTTAAGGGCTATCCCATAGTCAAACGCCCAGCTAGCAAATTTTAATGAAGCAAAGACAGGTCCATTATCACATACCAAAAAGGCAGGTCCATTATCACATACCAAAGCATACGGACAACCAAAGCGATTTAAAATGAAACTTTCTAAGAAATCAGTAACTACTTCAGTTGTGCAATTCTTACATACTATTGCTTCCGTCCATCTAGTACAATAATCAGTAGCGGTAAGAATGTACCTGTGTCCCGCAGATGATGGAGGGCTTACCGGACCGATGAAGTCGAGACCCCATTGCGCAAAAGGCCTTACCTCCAGCACGAGCTGCAGTGGGACAGCAGCATTCCTCTCCCTTATGGCAGTGGTCTAGCACGTATGACATGAATGAACATGGCCATGGGCATCCTTGAAGATGGTTGGCCAATAATACCCTACCCTTAATATCTGATGTGCCGTGGAAGAACCCGAGCCATGGCCCGTACCAAATTTATTGTGAAACTCCCTCAAGACGCGCTCTGCTTCCTCCTTGCCAAGGCATCTCAGATAAATGCCCTCATGGTTCTTCTTGTATATAATGGAACCCTACAACATGTAGCCATTACTTTTCAGTCTTAGGGCCCTTTTTTGGGCTCCTTGCAGGTGCGGTGAACACTTATGATTCAATAGATAATAAATGACATCTTGGTACCATTCTACTGGGGAGACATCTTCAAGCTGATACTGCTATACCGTGAGTTCAGGTCCAACCTCTACTATTGTTTCAGCAATTGTACAGGTGAGTGCCTGCCCTCTTACCAGTTTCATCGGTTGGATCTCCATATCATACTCTTGTAGCAGGGTGACCCACTTAGCCCTTCGTTTGCCCAATTTATTTTGCATGAGCAACGTCTTTACTGCTGGGTCGGGGACAATAGCGAACACCTTGTTAGATAGAATGTAGTGTCTAAATTTCTTCACGCCTCTAACGAGAGCATACGCCTGCTTTTCAATGTTGTGGTAACATAATTCAGCATCTTTGAGGGGAGCACTCATGAAGGCGATCGGATGCTCATTTCCTTCATCGTCTTTCTGGGTCAACATGCTAGCACAGGAATGTTCCGAAGCAAATGAATAGATGTAAAACGGCTTCAGATAATTTGGGCTAACTAATATGGGTGCCTCAGCAATGGCCCATTTTATTTCTTCGAAGGATTGTTTGGCATCCGGCGTCCACTCAACTTTGGCATCCTATTTGAGCATGGCGTTGAGAGGTTTGACGATCTTCGTGAAATCTGTGATAAATTTCTGGACAAAATTGATCTTTCCGAAGAAAGATTTTAATTTCTTCTTGCTACCCGGGGGCTGAATCTTGAGTAAGGACTCGATACGCTCAGGATCAATGGAGATTCCTTGCTTTGAAATGATGTGTCCGAGCAGCCTTCCTTCGGTCACTCTGAAAATGCACTTCTTGGGGTTGAGAGAAACCCCGAATTCCCTGCATCTCTCAAATACCTTGCATAAGTCAGAGACGTGATCACCCTGCTTCTTAGAGAATACGGTCAAATCATCCATATATATGATTATGCATTTTCCAATTAGGTCTTTGAAGGCGATATCCATGGCGCGTTGGAAAGTGGCACCAGCGTTGATGAGCCCAAACGACATTCTTTTGTATGCAAATGTCCCCCACTTAGTGGTGAACACGGTCTTGTGGCGATCCTCGTATTGTACCATTACCTGATTGTACCTGGAGTACCTGTCGAGGAACAACATCATCTGGGAGTCGTTGATAATTTGCAGCACTTCATCTAGCGAAGGCACTGGATAGTTGTCTTTCTCTAAGGCGTGGTTCAGATTGCGAAAATCCACACACAATCTAATCTCTCCATTCTTTTTCCTGACATGGACCAAGTTGGCCACCCATGTGGAGTGCCTGACTGAAAAAATGATTCTTGCTGAAAGCAGCTTTTGTACTTCCTTGTAAACAACAAGTTCCAGCAAGGCATTGATAAGGCGCTGCCGCTGGCGGAATGGCCTCACTTCGGTCTTCAGGGGGATAGTGTGTGTAATGACAGAAGTGTCATAAGTTTTCAAATCTTCATAACTCCATGCCACCACGTTATGATATCTTCGTAACACATCCGTGATTCCCTTCTTTTCCTCAGGCGTGCACACTTTTCCGATAAAAATATTCTTGGTATCCTCGGCTATTCCCAGGTTGTGAGCGTTGCACTGGTTGCTTATAGCCTCCTTCTTCGTTTGTCAATCCTGATCCCTAATCTGATCCAAATCAAACACGCACTCCAGCTGAACCATGTCTTTGGGGATCGTGTTAGTTTTGAGGTTGATAACCCCGTCTATGTCCAATTCAGCCTCTTGTAGATTAGCTTCGTCAATTATTTGAGCTGTAAAGATGTCAGAACTTGTGATGAACTGGAGGATATGCTTATTATCATTGAAGACCTACAGGTGAGTAATGTTATCTGGGACCGATGGCGTGGATGTTAGCTCAACAGTGAATTTCTTGAGCTCAGACAAAGAGAGGGGTTGTAATGTGCTAGCTGCTTGAGCTAAGGCATCAGCTGTGCGATTCTGAGCACGAGGGATCAATTATATGTTGAACGCATCTAGGCCCTCTAAGAGATCCTAGACCCTGTGCCTGTAATTCGTGAGCATTCGATCATGGCATGAGTATAACTTCCTAACTTGCCTGACTACGAGTGCGGAATCCCCAAAGACTTGCAGCGCTTTGACATTTTTCTTTAAGGCCATAAGGCTAAGAACTAAAGCCTCATACTCTGCTACGTTATTAGTGCAATAAAATTGTAATCGGTGGGCAGCAAGAAATGTCTTACCTACTAGACTGATGAGTTCAATCCCTGCTCCAGCTCATTGCCTCGACTTCGATCCATCAAATCAGAGCATCCAACACTCAGAAGATTCCTTGTCTTCAGGTTTGATTGAACTTTCGTTCCGTTTTGGCTGGACAGCGGACCCTGTGACCCTAGGGGGCTTTCTGGTTCGGGGCAATGATCAACAAGTGGTTTTGCTGGTGTCTCCTTGGGTGTTTCTATCTGGGGAGCAGCTGCTTTCTTAACATGCTCCAATACTGCTTGGCACAGGCAACAATCAAATTTGGAGTGGGTAGCGTTGTGGACTCTGCACCAGTTTAGAAATAATAGGTCCTGGAAATTCATTCGAGCTCCTAAGCTGAGCTAGTCTTTCGCGCATTTTTCCATGAACTCCTGGAAGCCATCGAGTAGTCCCCAGTTGTCATCCTTATCCGGCTCATCATCAGCTTCTGCCAACACTTCTGCGTCTAGGGGCATTCAAGTGGAATCTGCTGAGGGACTGCACAACACTAGCAATACTTCATCTGCACGTTCTTCCTGAAGCCCGATCTCGTTTTGATAGGAAAAAGGGCGATAATTCCCCAAATCGGTCTTAGCGAGCAACACCTCACTGAGATTATTATATTCCATGATCATATACTTCATACGGGGTTCACGGTCGATACAGATCTGATTTGGTAGCCTCTTCCATGGTAGCCACATGTGAGAAAGGTTTGTGGCTGTATATCCATTCAGCGCCTTAGTGAACTCCCTTCCCAAAATAATGTCGTAAGCATCGGGAATGTCTGCCACTTGGATATCAATGACCTGTTGTATCCGTGGGTCTATAGCATTTTGCATCGGGATACGATTTATTTTGCCCACTATGTTAATCTATGTTTTGTCCAGTTGGGTAACCTTTCTCTTCGACGGCTTGGGAGTGATACCGAGAGCCTTAGATACTGCCAAGGGCATGACGTTGGTAGACGCTCCTTAATCGAGCAAGCAATTGTGCAAGTTCTTTCCAAAGATTCTAATGGTGGTCATGAAAGGGGGAGTTTTCGGTCTCCCTTGGAGGATACCCACAAGTGTGTCCATTTGAGCTACTTGACCCTTGTTCCTATCACTGGTCATATCCCTAGTTTTCTTATATTGCCGATCCTTAGAAAACTGCCTGGTGGCCCTTTCTGGCTCTTTCTCGGTTTGTCTACTTGCTGACTGATTTATGGAGGCATCGTTCCTTCTTCCAGTATTGTCCCATATCTCAGGTTCTTTCCTAGGCTCTTCAAAGGTTACCCTCTTAGCTGGGGTTTCTTGTGTTGTACTAGAAGACGGAGTCCCAATGAGAACCCTGAAGAAGGCATGCCTCATGGCAGGAACTTTGAGTAATTCGAAGGTTGACAAACTGATCTTTACCTTCTTAAACTCTTCTGCTACATACTCACCCATCTGCTCGATTTCGGAGCTAAAAGCCTGGCTTATAGCAGAACTAGGGGTTTGGACCTTGGTTTGCCCAGGCAGATTTTGAGGTTGGCCTTGAGGCCGATTTTGCGACTGGGTTTGAGATCTGTTCTTGTTGAGGTATTGGGTGGGTATATGAGGAAGTCCAGGGTTGTTACTGGCATCAGGACCAAGCGGGGTGGCGAAATTGTTTGGTGGGGTAGAAGTTGTGAAGGGTCCACCCGCTTGCCTATTTCTGAGGAAGTAAGGACTCGACTGCTGATGGAACATGTGGACCTCATCCACGAATGGTTCTTCCTCATCTACTGGACCATTATCTACTGAATCAAAAAGCTGAGCCAAGGTTTGTTCATTACTTACCTCCTGCGCTTCTTCATTCTCAACAGGAGTAGGCTCGGCTTCAGGCTCATTGCGGTCGCCTTGCAGAAACGGTGCCTGATTGACTACCAGACATGAGGAGTCATATGGCTCGGACGAGACGATGTCCCTGCAGTTGGCATTGTCGACCGTGTTTTGTACCTCTACCTGGAAGATTTCAGCAGCTGTCTAGAGCTCAGGAAAATCCAGCTCAGAATGCCTGCTGGTTTTGTGAAGTCGACACCACCCGGACAAGCCCGCTTCAGCCAGATACAAGCCGCTGGACATTTTGTCATTGTCTACCAGTTGATCGAAAGGCATGGGGACTCCTTCGTTATTAGGCCTGGTGTTCCATGTACGATTCTGCCTCTGAGAGGGTCTTCTTTCTGTATTTTCATTGGCGTTCTGCCCCTTCTCATAATTCTGCTCGGAGGAGGTGTCCACTTCATGATTATCCCTGTCGTCCCTATTGTCTCGACTGTCTCGATTGAGATTGGCTTGGAAGTTGCGCTAGGTGGCTTGCAACTGGTTATTCTGATTCTTTAGATGTGTCATCTCCATGGACATCTTTTTGATCATTTCAGTTAGCTCCTCTAGCTTGTCTTTCTCAGTCGCGCCTCGAGGCAACGGGGCTGGATTTTGGGGAAAGGCAGGTGGGGTCACCGACTGATTTTGATAGGCTGGAGGGAACTCAGGTCCTGACAGGTACAACGGCATATGAGGTTGTTGGGAATACGCCTGCTATTGTGGAGCAATCTGAGAATAGTTGTACTACTGCTGAGGCTGCAAATGGGAAGGCGCAGGAGGCGCGTAGTTCAACGGCTGCCCTGGTTGCGACACCATAGGCAATTGAGGCACCTGGTTCATCAGAGGGGTTTGGTGAGCGAATGCCTGATTGAGCCCTTGAATCTGCATTGGGTGGGCTACTGGCCCCAAGGAAGGCAGCGGACTGGAGATGTTTTGCCCTAAGTCTGCACTGGCAACAACGACTTCCGTGTAGGTGACCAGTAGGGTAGCGGGTGGTGGCCGCATCCTCTTCACCAAGGCCGACATGAGATTGTCCAGGGCCGCGTAGTAGACGGGGAGAGCCGCCACATCATTATGAATGTACGGATCCTGAAGCCTCATGTGAGCCCGATGGAAGCGGTCATTGAAGGAGCCGATAGGTTTGTTAACCTCCCTTCTGATGTACATGAACTGTTGGTAAAGGTCTGAAGGGTTGACGAGAATCTTGTATTTCTGCAAAAAGTCATTCTTCATCAGGTTCCACGAGGTGATGGACTCCCTCGGTAGATTAATGTACCAGTAAAAGGCCTCTTCTCCTAATGAATGCAGAAAAAGGCGACATGCAACGTCTTCATGGTCCACTTGCATTTCGGTGATCGCCATCTCGAATATTTTGATATGCTCTTTAGCTGTTCTTTGCATATCGCGAGGATGGAATTTTGAGCAAAAGCCCTCCGAATTCTTGGGCATATCATTGTAGACCGCAAAATGTATCGGCAATGGATTATGCGAGAGCCAAGCCATGGGGGGAGGTTGAAGTGGCACTTGCTATTGGAGAACAGGGATTTGGGGCCATATTGGCAATACAACCATAATGTGGTGTTGCCCTTGAGCTATGGCTGCCCTGACCATGCCTTGGGCTGAAAGGGCCGGGAGAGGAGCAAACCCCTGGCTGCCGGAGATATGGGGTGCAAATACTATTTGAGATGCTTGGGCGGAAGATGAAGGCCAACCAAATGGATGTGAGGGTGAAATGGAGACGGATGGAGTGGGGAAGGAGGAAGAGGCGGAGCTGCTTCCTTGTGCTCGTTTTGCCCTTGTGGGAGGCTGCAATTCTTTAAATTCTCCCTTGTTTGGTGTTGATCGTAGAACTCTCTGAAATCTTTCCGGGGAGAATGATCTGATTCGATCCAGCTTTGCTTTATCTCTTGACTTAGTATTTTTGCCAAGACCCTCCTTCTAGTGCCAGTTCTGTTGATGGTGTTTTTATGCACTTCTCAACATAGGCAGTGCGTAGGTGCACTACCTCTCTTGAAAGACAATCTCCTACAATCGAATTGCAGAACACTATCCCAAGGTCTCTCGGATGTCAAGTCATGACAATGCTTAGATACCTCAGTAGTTTGATGTGATTTGCTGGAATCACAAGGCGGTCTTACAGAAAATACAAAGTGTGGACATAAAGTATGAAGTAGGATGGAAGGTTGTTATGCATCGGCTGTAGGTTCAAACAGCGATCTTGGACTCCATTTAGTTGTTGCATTTGGCTTTACAATGTGCAATGAACCTTGGTAGTGTTCAGTTTCTAAAAAAAAGAAAAGGGCGAAGGAGGAGAAAAGTTCCTAAGTCTGAAGCTTGCTATGAATAGTAACAATGAAGTTCCTGCAATGGACAATTCCTCAAAACAATGTCCCACTTAACCAGGGATTTCACAGTATCATGGAAATTATGCTATCTTCTAAGGGTTGTAGATGTTTCATCCTTCATTCACCACATGCATGCATGAACTAAAGATAAAGATTTAGGGCAGCTTTACAATCAAGTCCAGGCTAACTTTGCACAGCTATCTACCTTTAACAAACAGCAAAAAGTATGGACTAAGGGATCATCAACAAAGCAGGAAGTTTCACAGTCACCCAACAGCATTCCTAAAATTCATCCAAATAAAATGAATAGCTAACTAAACAGCAAAGAGATCTAAGTCAAACATCTAATTATTGGAGAAATGAATCAAATAACATGAGAGAAATCAAGGAAATACACCAAGTCAATGATATTTCTTATAAATTTCTGCAGTATGCCTTTACAACAACTCAACTCTCACTTTTGCAAATGAGAGGAGTGCTCTATTTATAGTTTTCCAAAAGTTAAATGAATGGCCAAGATTTATTACAGTTGTGTGGCCAAGATTCATTACAAAATAGGGTTTCACCTACCCCCAAATAGATTTACAATTTAAAAACATTCTTTGTCCTTTCCCTATTTCGTCATCTAGTGGATGACACTATTGCTCTTTCATCCTGTAGCTAATTGCTGTCTTCTTGGCTATAGCTACTCTTCAGGGAGGTCTTCTTCCTTAGTTGGGATGTCCTCTTGCTCCTTGGAAGCTGCATGTTCAATGTACTTGAGGCTGATGGCCTGGAGCTTATCTACCTCGATGATCTCGCATCTTAATGCCTGGTAGCTCCATTCCTTGGCATTTTCTTCCAGCCGCTTCCAATCCTCGTCATACTTTGAGCCTTGGTCTCTGAATAGCTCTGAGCGATTGAAGGCACGGGCAGCAAAACTCAGGAATTTCGTGGTGATTTCTCTGGCTGCCCCATCCTTCATCTTCTCTTGGAAGTATGACTTCACTTTCTCGGCTTCCATTTGTACCATGGGAATATTATAGCCCATCATTAGCTTGAGATACTCAGCGCATTCTGCCCGAATTTCCTTGATCCAATTGATATCTAGATCCACCCTGCTCTGGATTTGCCCCATCCTCTCCTCCCGGTTGATGAGGTCTCTGTGCCACACATCCACCAACCAATGATCCTCCGTCTTTAGTTCTAGATTTTCTTCCCACGTGTTCTCTGGCATCTGAAGAATGGCTTCAATTTTTAGGAAGGTGGAGTCGTAGATGGCGGGAAAATTGGTGCAGAGCTTCTTCGTTCTTTCCAGGGATTAGATCAGGTCTAAGAACTTGTTGGCTATCTGCACAGCCACGTTGATTCCCACGTTTTCGACGGTTACGACCTGGCGGAACCAATCCTCAGTGGTCTTCTCCAAGTTCTTCCTTCTCTCCATCTTGTCAATTTGTTCCTTGGAGAGCAACTGCGGTGCGGCTGTGGAGGTGGTGGGCAGGTCATCTACTGAGGACAACTATTGAATGTAGTCGGTTAGGGCAGCAACTTGCGCCTTGAGCTCATCCTTGGTGACCTTGTCCTGCTTGATTAGGTGCACCACTATGGCCACCGATTCTCCCAGATGTTCAACCTTTTGTTCCCTAGTCGCTGTCCCTAGGTCAATGGTGGAGATATTGTAGCTAACGCCCTCTTAGCCAACTGTAGGCGTGGCAACTTGCACTGCTCGGGAGCCGGAAGCGTCCATCGTTATCTTGGAGCGGACCTTGGGCTTCTTCTCCTTCTTTGTTGTGGTCAGGGATCGAGCCAAGATGGCTTCCAATCTTGCCCTCGGGTCCTTCAGAACAGTAGTAGTCCTTTCAAGCTATTTCTCCAACCAGTCGGGCATGGCGGATTTGTCCTTGGGTGCATCATGGCTGCCCTCACCCTTTTTAGTTAGAGGCAAGGCTTCTGCCTCCTTTTCCTTTTGGGGCCCTTCCTTCTCCTTGGCAGCTTCCTCCTCCTCATCGTCGGAGTCACGATAAAACACGAGGCGTTTGACGGGCAGCCTGGTGGACAATTGTCGGGTGGGGCTGTCTTCCTTCGCTGCCTCCTCTTCTTTCTTCTCTTCTGCTGCCTCGGCCTCGGGGCTCTTGATAGCATGGGTTTTGGCCTCGGTGATATCTTTTATACGCTACTTTTCTGGCGGCTGCCCTTCTTCATCATGTGGTGACCTTTCCGCTTCTTCCCCAATGCTCTTAAGCTACTGCGCTAACTCCTCCTCCATGTCCTCATCAAATGTTTGGATAACCTCCTTGGCACCCGAGCCATCCTCTTCATCCCCGCTCTCAGAAGAGCCTGTCTTTTCTTCCTCATAAGCCACCTTGTCGATAGTCTTGTGTTCGTACTCGGGGTGCTCGTAATAATCATCGGCCTCCTCCTCTATGGGCTTCGAGGTTTCCCTTTCCTGCTCCTCTAACTCCTCCGAGATTTGCATAGTGGCTTCCATGGCTGGCGGCCCTGTTGGCGGTTGTGAAGGCTGAGCAGTTGCGAGGGCTTGGGCAAGGGCTACTTGGAGTGCCGGGTCCATTAGGATCTGTGAGAGCTCTGTGGGGAGACTCTGCAGGTGCCGCGTAATAGCCTCGGGGACAATGGAAAGGGGAAAAGGTGATGCTATTGTTGCCAGAGGCAGGGAGGTAATGGGTGACATGGCAGTCGAAGAGTAGGAGGTAGTGGTCATTCCAGAAGAGGAGTCAACGTCAATTATTGACTCAGCTGGGGGTGAAGAGGCAAGATGGACAGAAATGTCCACCGCTTGCGGAGATGAGGCGATTACGGCCTGAGAGGAGGACAATGCACCAGTCGGGGGAGTAAGGAGCAAGGGAGGCTGTACCTCTGTTGTAATCACTGTCTGCTTGAGCCTCTTGGGAGATGAGCCTCCCGTGTCTTTCTTTGCCTGCTTCTTGGGATCCGCAGATTGTGCAGTCTCTGTTTCTTTCCTCTTTTGAGACCTGGTGATGGGGGGAGACTTGGATGTCTCACCAGCTGATGTAGAGGAGGCAACGTCCTCCGTGGCGTTTAGCTCGCACCTGAGCGCCTCATACATTAGGACCACCCCTTGTTGTTTTAGTTGCGCCACCCGCCCATCGACCCACTCCTTAGTGCGAGTTATCATCGGCTGGGTGATAGTATCCAGGTCATCTACCTCTTGTTCATCCCAGTCAATGGAGGGGATTGCCAAGTTGGCAATCGTAGGGTACCTTGGGTGCATGATTGTAGACTCATCTTCCTCGAGCTGGTCTGGCACCTGTAACAGTTGCACCCTCCTTAGGAACTGCACGGTCATGCGCATGTACTACCTCATGTGGACCTCCTTGTCATCTTGGTAGTCTGCCCAGAAGTCTTCGACGTGGTATTGGTGAGCATATTCCGGCCCTAGCGCCTTCCTAACATGGCCATGTCGGTCCATTCACGGGCGAGCCGTGTACCAATCAAAGTTATCTTCTTTAAGCTCTTTCTCAGAGTTGACGGCGCATTGGGATGTCTGTAGTCAATATAGGCCCTGGCCGAGGGTCATGGGATAGGGGATCCCTGCTACGTGCTTGTTGCTGAAGACTGTCTAAATGTGTTGGAGTTGTCGGGAAAGCTCTACGAGAATGATCTTGTTGTTAGGGTATCTTGGCAACTTGTTTGGCCGTTCCGTGAATCCCTGGGCACAGATGTAGGTGAACTTGGGGAACTGGATATATAGGAAGGCATACTCCTTCAGGAGTGCCCTGGCACTATGGGAGACCCTTCTTTCGAAGTCCCCGACGATCAATCTAATGATGTGGCCAATGAAGGCGTCATTGACTCGGCAGTACTCCTTAAAGTTGTGGTATTGAAGCTGAGGGTACTTGTCAAAATACTTGAGCCCTTGCCAGTGCCCCTGGTCTGGCGCCACAAATAACCCACTGTATTGTCTTTGTCCTTCTAGGGAGTACACTAGGTAGGAGGTCATATAGAACTTGGAGCTCCTTTTAACGTTTACAAACTGCTCATGAAAATAGTTGCTGATGATTCCTCCCCAGTTGAATGAGGTCTTGGTGTTAATGTCTTCGTTCCCTCGCAAGATCTGCTCAATGTAATATGCCATCTATTCTTGGAAGTAGGCGGTTGCCGGGAGACCCATGACTTTGCTTAGCATGGTCACCAAGTCGTGATAATCTTCATGGAAGTCACTGCGGAACAGCTCTTGGGGAACCTTTGCAGCGCTGCCCCATTTCTCCTTAAGCCAATAAAGGTTAATTGATTTCTTGCAGCCCAACGGATTGGCATCCCACGCCGCCTGGCACTGCTCCAAAGCGGGGACCTCCATGTGTGGGAATGTGGAAATGTGGAATATTTTTGTGATTCCATCTAGAGACATGTCGGCGAGGATGTTCCCCTCCTTGTCCACGATCGTCTTGGTGTCCGTTTGGTAGGCTTCTCGGCAAGCCATTATGAGTTTGGGTGCTATCAGAGAGGGAGGGAAGCCGGCAGCCTTGGCTATTCCACTCTGCCTTATTAATCTGGCATTCTTTGTTTTAGGGTCGATCTTGACCCTCTGGGTGAACTCATCTATGTCCACTTGGCCGATGTTAGTATCTGAGATTTCTTTCCAGTCGGTCGAGACCTTCAACTGGAGCGGCTCACCCTGAAACTAAAACTTCATCTGATTTTTATCTTCTTTTCCCCGAGCGGCCCTTCTAGATTTCTTGGCCTTATCCTTTTCAGCGGAGGCTCCTGAAGTTCCCGTAGCCAATTCCATATATTCTACAAGCAAAGGGAAAAGTCAGGGCAACACAACATCAAAAGCATTTATGTTAGTACACATTTCAAAGATAACACAAATTATTAATCAAGTATATTATAAATCTTGCTTCCAGATGTTATCAATTTCATTTTAGGGCAAATGGACAATCTAGGCTCGGGAGGCTGGACTTCCCTGGCAGGAATGCTGTCAGGAAGGGAGAATGCGACCGAAAGCTCCCAGAGATCCCCCTTGGCCAAATTTCAAAATTCCGAGAGGCTTATGATGGAGAAGGGCAAGTTTTAGGACATGGGTCGAAGTCAGATTTTGGTTTGAATTTGCTTGGATCGAATTAGGCGGCACCAGAGGTTTCAGGCTGGACTCCAGTGTGACACAGAGGGTTCAAAATTTTGCAGAGCGTGCGTGAGTAAACACAAAGAGATGGCCGGCGGACAACTGAAGCCCGTTGGTAGTCGAGCAGGGGCGGTGGGCGGCAGCGGCCGTGTGATGTTTGAAATTAGGGCTTTCGACGGCTTCCGGCAGGCGGGCCCAATGGTAGGGAAGGCTATGAGTGACTGACTGCCGTCCTCGACTGTTGAACGGTGTGACGAAAAAAAGGCGGGCGGGATGGCGAAGGCGGAGCAAAGGGTTACGCCGTCGGAGAAGGATTGGCATGTTATTCCTGCAAACTGGCCGAGGAGTGTCTGGGGCGGCGGCGGGTGTAACTGCGGGCAGCGGCCACCTGGACCCTGCGATGATTGACACCGCGGCGTGGCGGAGGGCCGGTCCTCGAGGGGCCCACGTCGGGCGAATGCGGCGAGGGTTGGGTGGAGGATGGCGAGGAACTATCCCGCGGGTTGGGAGAGTGCCTGGAACTCTGCGGAATGAACTGGGAAAGGTCCCCAGAGGCATGGCGAGGATTCGGCAATTCTAGATGGCCAAAGAGCGGGATCGGGATGCAGAAGCGGGCGAGGCGGAGAATCTGATGAGGAGGCGGTAGGACTTCCGCGAGACGAAGTGCGGTCGGGATCCAGGACACCATCTGGCGGCGGTCGTCGGGGCGAAGAATTGGAAGGCACAAGGCAGTGAAAGATTTGATCATGAGTAGCATTGAGGAAAACTGAGGCGAGGAGGCGACACGGGAACAGGACACCTGAGACAACGGACCAAATCTCGATCGCTCACGAAGGGGCAAAGAGGCGTAGAAGCGGGAAAGGTGGGCCAGGGCAGGAGGGTGAGGCCGGCGGTGCTTCAGCCCGTCGAGTCAGCGAGAGCAAATCCGCAGTTACGGGAATGAGAACTCTGACGGTAGAGACGAGGAAGGCCGGCCGATGGGGAAGAAGGCAGAGGCAGCCAAAGGAGGCCCGGGCCCGGGGCGCCCGACCACCCTACGCGAAGAACAGCCATGACCGAGGAAAGTCCCGAGTCGGCGGCGAGGGAAATTGCGACGGTTTGGCCGATTTCCAAAACGTGGGTTATGGGCGCAATTTGGCCCTCCCCCGTTTGTTTTATTTTAACCATTTGTTTGATTCATTTAAATCCCCAAAATTATGAAAAAACATGAGGGAAAACGGGAATGGCCTACCTTGAGAGCACGCAACGGGGTGATGCGGAACCCACCGGGGATCGACGGAGTGAAGCCGGCGCAAACGATAGTGACGCTTTGATCGCTATGGGCTCCAGATTCTCGGCTCTGCAATTAACCTCAATTCGTACAATGAAAATGACTGGCAAGTTTCAGCATTATATAACCCAAGTGCCATCAATGCTGCAATAAATGCCAGTACGACCGCGCCAAAAAGTTGGTGAATTTCAAATTAGGTCGGCGGTAGTGGAGGAGACCCCGGGGCCCGGCGGCCGGGAGGACGCGCAACGTCGGTCGCCGTTTGATTTCTGTGAGCTTAGGCGACGGCGGCGGCAAGCATCTCGAGGCCCGAGGGGCGGGCGATCGCCGGAGGCTCGCCGTCACAGACGGTGAGCCCAGGACGGAAGTCCGGGGACGGACTTCCGGGGACCGGGGCCCGAAGGGGCAGGCGCCGCCCAGGAAATCTCCAACGAAGTTCGAACGGAAAACGACAGGGCAGGACCCGAGGGACGGAAAGATGCCCGGGGGACACCACAAAGGGCAGCAAGCGCAAAGGGGAAGCCCGAAAGGGGAACTCCGGAGGCCCGGGCCTGGAGGGGTCCAGGGCCGCCCCAGAGCCCAAAATGCCAAAGGAAACTACGAGGTCTCGAAGGGCAGCAAAAACCAAAAGGGAAAGCGTGGTTGATTTTAGGATGAAACCTTAGAGCAATATCGACCATGCGGAACATCAAAAAAAGAGGGGCACACAAAACGAGGCAACCCTGAAAGGCCTGACAAAGTGATAGAAAAGAGGGTCCCCATTCCGAACGGGGCGTGTGTGCTAAGGGCACAACACTCATTTAATGTAATGATTGTAGAATGATTACAAAAATGATTTTTTGTTAAACTTTAACAATCTTCAAACAATAGCAAATTCCAGGAGAAAAGACAATGTTCACATACTAAGCCAAATCCTCATAGAACTATTAAATTAGACTTGAATCAAGGCATACTAGAATTGAATTATATTTATGTCTATCCTTAGGAATAATTGCATGTAAGGTGGAAAGCATAAGTGATAAAATGGAAATTGATTGGCATAATATGCCCCAAAGAGATGCCATCTCAGGAAAAGAGATAATTCGCAAAGCATACACAAATTTCTTTTTGTTATACAATCATTTGAAAGAGCGTAGAAAAAGAGACATGCATGATTAGATGCTCAAGAAGACTGATAAACATACATGCACATTAACCAAAAATTATGGCTTGATAATGCAAAGGCCGACCACGACATTCCTTGAATGAGAGCTATTGGACATACTTGGAGTAAATTAAGGAAAATAAAACCTTAGATGAAGGTCAGAGTTTACCTTATACCATATATACATACTTTGGTTGAAGGAATAATATAGGCATCATATGTTTATGAACAAATAATTATGCCAAAGAGGGATGCTTAATGTAGTCTATGCACACCCAAGATTTTCTTCTTGATCCTTCGTCATACCTTTCTCTTGCTTCTCTTATGTTCATTTTATTTTCCCATCTTGCTCGGATTATTTAGATGGCAAAAATGTCCTCCCTTCCAAGAATCAATGATGGAATGAAATTCTTTTACAAAAATTTTCTTCCCAAAACCCTAACTCAATTTCCTCTGAGAATCCCCCATTTCCCCACAAAACACTCACATATTAAATTTTCTTGTAGACAAAATTACTTCCCTTCCTAGAAAATAGAATGGATTATTAAACACCTCCCCCAAAAGGATAATTATTTATAAAAGGAAGGTTGTACATTTTCAAAAACAAAAAATCCAATAAAAACTCGCAAAATCCCCAAAAAAAACATTCAGTTTCTTTTTCGACAATTTGTTCAAAGTTGTGCATGAACTTGCATGTACCACCTTTCTCTTTTTTTTAATATATTTTTTACTATTTATTAATTATCTCATTCCATTATAATTCTATTTTATTTTATATTTTATTATTATATTACACATTTAATTTATTTTAAAGTGTGATTATTAATAAGTATATTTATATTATTTTATCAAAGTACTCTTTTCACTTAAATTTATTTTAATGTATCTATTAATCAAAATAATTTATCAAGCAAGTATTAACTTAAGAAAAACAAAATTCAAATAATTACCTAAACCTTAACCAAGGTTGAGAAGCAAGACCAACTAACCACAATCAATACTAACACACTGACAAGGTATGAGACTAGATATTCATCCTCTTCGAAGATGATGGATAGGGTAGGGGACCAGGTGTTATCTCTATTCAACTATTCCATTGGGTTTAAGGCACGCTCAAACCTACCAATTCAGGTGGAGTCGATGCCTAGTACCCGCAACCTGCAACATACAAAATGGTTGTACACATATATAGTCATCACATACCTAGTGAAAGGAAATCAAAACATCATAGGGTTCTCACGAGTGAGAAATATGACGTCCTTAACTCCACACCTAAATAGCATTTAAGAGAATCATATAATATTTCAAATAACATCTCGTAACATCAATACTCATTAACCATTCCAAAATAAGGTAACACATTCTATTTCTAGCATATTCATAACCATATCATAATCATCATCAAAATAATCAAAGACCAATCAACATCTAGCATAGTAACGTAGTGTACAAATGTCATTATAAAATGTTTTAACCACAAGCCAAGTGTACCTGAGACATAAAATGAATCCACAAGCATCTAATATAAACATCATAAAATGGTGAATCATGGAGGGGCACTACACTATATATATATGTGTATATGTGTATAATATTATGTATTGATTACATTTTAGAGATAATATAATATAGATATATATTATAATATGTAATGGAGAATCATGAAAGAGTGTTTTTCTATATGTGGTAGATTATATGTTTAGTAAGAAATAAAAATTATATAAAATAGTTTTAATTGGATAGTTATTGCTAAGTTGAGAATTTAAATAGTTATAGATAATGGAATTGGGTAATTGTTATTAAACTAAGAATTTAATTTGCCACAGATAACTGGATTGAGTGTTTACTTAAAGTAAATTGATTATATTTATTTCACAAATAGGTAATTGAAAGTTAGGGGATTGTACATATTGAATGAAGGCAAAAATTAAGAATAATTTAATAAATTTAAAAGATTCAGATTAAAGGTAAATGATTAGATTTCTCTCTGTTAGTTAATTAGTTAGTGAATATTGATTATTTCTATATTATTTAATAGTTATTTAGTAAGATTTCTATGTAATTTAATTAAGTGGAACATTCTTATTATAGTTATTTGCAAATATAATTATGGGTGGTAAATAATCTTTTGATTGAATGATGTGGTAAGTGAAAAAGAGTGATTTGAGGTAATGCCTTATTTAAGGAATGTCCTTATGGTTATAATACTTTAATTAATTGTTTATATTTAATAAAGTGTTTTGATGATTGGATTGATTGTTTGTGTTCAAGTTTCTATGCCATTGGCAAGTTGGTTTAATATGTTGGTTTCCAAAGGCCTAGGAGGGAGTATATATGTATTTATGGTCCTTGTGATTTTTTAACCATCATGTGGCTTGGCTATCTTGTGGGGCATGTGTATTGTGTGAAATGTAAACCCTAAGGGTGTTTCCCTTCTATTTGTGTATGGATGTATGTGATTATGATAGGTGTGTAAGTTGGTCCATACCTTGCTTGATGTGTAGGGTTCCACATGGGTTTGTATGAGGGTTGAGGATCGGGGGAGGCTGCCAAGATAACCCAAGATGAGGACCGGGACATAGGAAGATCTACAAGGACAACCCATATCAAACTATGTCATGAAACTCCTCCCTATTGCAATCTAGCATTCCCTATTTGTTTTACTCATTATGTTGTGTGAGTGCCTTTGGAAATGAAGTAAGTGTTGTAAGTGATTGCTAGCAGTGTTGTGTTGGAGTCATGTATAGCCCTTGTTTATGTTAGCCTTTTTCTTTCCTGACTATCTGTTGGATGTGGGACCTTGTGTTATCTCATAGCATGAGGGGTGGACTTCAGGGTTCCACATGGTTGGGTGGTTGGTGCTTTTCTCCATTGGGTATTCTTGAGGCATGTACGTGTGCATGGAGATTGATCATTACACTGTGGATTCCAGTTCCTATTCCTATTGTGAAGGAATCCTTTCATGTTTTTGTATATTGGATTGTATCTCATTTTGTATCTCTTGATGTAATCTAATGTAATTGTCCCATATGGACTAGGGGAAGCATTGTTACAATAAAGATGTAACAATTATTAATGATTTCATCTTGTAAAGAGTATTGTAAAGTAATGCATCTTCATATGATTGTTAGTAAGAAAATATTTTAATTTTTTTTTACATGTTATGGGAATAAGTAGTGTAGAATCATTTAATGTGGTGCTTTAAATTGAACCTTGTATGTTAGATCGATCATGTATCTTTTATCGTTTATGGAATGTTTCCAGTAATCATGATTGTTAGTTTGTGAGTAGCATAGTAGAGGAACCTTTGAGGACCTAGGATTAATTATTATGTTATGTCATGCATTATATAGTTGTTTGTTTAAAAAAAATAAAATTGTTCAATTAGTTGTCCTAGCTTAGTGTTGTCCTTTGGGGTTCCTTGGCGGGGGCATTACATCTTCATTAAGGTTTTCCTTACCAAATTTCTACTCCCACTCGAGCCCTTTAGAATCCTCTTTGTTCTTTTCAATAGATATTTCCTCTTCATATGACTATTTTCCTTCCCTTCTTTATTATTTCTTAAATGTTAATAACATAGATATGTTGATTATATGATTTTTTTTTTTAATGTTATTTAAATTTTTGATTTTTTTATTGAATTTTATATATTAGTTATTTTTTTAAAAAAAATTATGTAAAAGATGTTGAGAAGTGAACATAAGGAAATAGGGGTTCCACCTTTTGGTAGATAGAGCCTAGGGATAAGGGCCTCCTATTTCACTCTAGTCCATTAAAAGAAACCAAAATCCTTCAACCAATTGACTTGATTGAGGAATGGACTAGGGTTAGGATGGTTTCCTTGGGTGTGATTAAAAATTAAAGGGGGTTCACTACTAAGCAAAGGCTTAGAAAGAAGGAAATGTGAATGATATGCAAATCTAGCTATGAAACCTAGAATATGAAACTAAAAATTAGAATAGTAAACTGAGAATGAACAAAGGTGCACCTAGAAAACTGAAAAAACACTAAATAAGGTTTGTAATCCTAAAATTATGACTTTTGAAGCACACTAGGACTCATACACCAGTAGGGGTGATTTATTCCTAGTTTAGGGTTTTAGGCTAAATTCGAGAATTGCAACTGGTAAACTAAAATCTATAGAAAAAGACTAAAAATTGGTATACTAAGACTCATATACTAGCTGGGGAAATTTAATCTTAGTATTAGGGTTGATTTGAAACTTTGATATCCTCTAGTGATCTCCTATAACTTATCTTATTTTTGATCTTTGAGTCTAAAACTCTGAATTTCGACCTATAGGTGACTTTCCATTATCTTGCAAGAAAGATGACAACTTTGACAACTTTCTCCAATCTTTCTTTTCAATGGGTTTTCATCCTAAATCTATAAATCACACATCAAAGAGAGGGAAAAATCTTGTTTTGTTAGTGGATAGGGGTTTTCCTTGTTCAAACCCCATTTTGGTAATCAAACCTTGAAATGGATAGAAATAGAATGAAGGAATGTTGAATGAACAAATAAGCTATGTTGTAACTCACCAAACCCTTGAATAAGAGGTTATAATATTGTATGAAATGTCTAGCATGAATGTAGATATTGACTCTTGATTAAATTTTATGGATCTTAATTTGAATGCTTTCTTGAATCATGAAACCTTACATCACAAATTTTAGCTAAAAAACAAACATGATGCATGATGACTTTGACACGATGCTTGAATCTTGAATATAGCTCCAAAATTCTTGATAATCAGCTCTTGAATTCTCTTGAAAGTTCTCTTGATCACAAATTTGATATAAGAATGCTCTCATCAATTTTCTAGGAGAAAAAAAGTGAAATAACCTTGTATTTATGCTTGTTTATTCCAAATTTCCTGAAATTACAACATTACAAGTTGACATTAGACTAGGACAATAAAATCTCACCAAGAATTTAAATTTAAAATAGGTTCAAGCTAAGTGGGACTCATACTCTAGTTAGGGCATATGAGTCCCAGTAGCCTAGGCTTGGGACACAAATTTCAAGAAATGTTAAGTTCTATGTGAATTTAGGATAGGACCCCAAAACTTATGTGGGACCCATATGCCCAAGGTGGTGTATGAGTCCTAGATTGCTAAATCTGGGACCAATTCAAAATCACTAAATTATGATTGGTCATTAGATATGTGTCAAGCTTAAATCCTCATAAAGATACATTAATTAAGGCTTGTAGATGTAAAATAAGACCAAATAAGGCATAAAGAAGCCCAATTTTAGCACAGAGGGCCCAAACAAGTGTGAAAATATAAAGGGATGCATTTTATTACACTACATTTAGTCCCACTTTAGTGAGAGGAGGAACTTGCTTCAAACTCACACTAAAGTAGACAAACTCACATCAAGATGGGTTCAACTGTACCAATTCTAGTAAGATAGGATGACAACAATCAAGAAGGTAACATAAGCCCCCAAGATCAAGATCCTATGAAAAACCAACATAGGCACAAAAGAAAACACATGTGAAT